>MU226731.1:317088-336529 GCA_018584345.1 Thuja plicata
CTTCATTAATGCCTTCATTAATATGAAGACCTTAAGCCTATGTCTCTCCCATGCCTTATTAATGCCTTGGGCATTAAAGGCTCTTACATATTCATTTATGAGCCTCCAAATTCATAAATGAACCTTGCCCCCCCCTCTCTCTCCCATTCTTCTATAAATAGAAGCCTGTTTTGAGAGCAAATGAGCCTTCACTTTAGATTAAAAAAAATACATTGTTATGCTGTTAGATTCACTCTAGACTCACATTTCATCTATTATCTCATGCTAGCTTATTGTTTTCATTTCATGTTTTAAAGCTAGATTGTATGCTTTTTCACATTTTTAGTTTAAATTCGTATCAAATCCTTCATGCTAGGTTGTATTCGTCACTGATTTGGAGCATATTCTGAGGGCTAAATTTGCAACTGATTACACTCTTTCTAGTTAGAAGGAAATAGGCCGATATTAGTGGTTTTTAATGTTTTAACTAACCATTTGAGCTAATGCAATGACCTATTGAGTGTTTGTGTCATTTTCAACAGGTACCCATTTACACACACACACATCTTACCATTTATCCTTTGAATGTGTTACCATCGGTGATCTCTAAAATCTAATTTTTTCCTATTTTCAAAGTCTTTCAATATCTGACTGATTTCATTAATGCCTGGCTCCACTAATCTTTTCAAAATTTGATTTCCTTTGCAAAATATCCATGATTTTCCACTGAGAAATCCATCAAATCTGATTTCATTTGCAAAATATCTTTGAAATCTGAGACACAATCTGCTCACAAAACCTCCTAAAAAGCTTTAACAAATCTGACTTTTGCAATAAAATATATTTATATTTTGTCTCATCCCTCTGTGCAAATCTGATTTTGTTTGCCCCTTCAAAATCTGACCTTTCTTTGCCTGAGAAAATCTGATTTCCATCTATCTCTGAAAAAATCTGATTATCCCTTGTGTTGAAACATCTTCCCGGAATGCAACTCTTAATATTTGAAATAAAATACCCTTGCCAAGTATGCACTTTACCCTTTAAAATCTGCATATCATTTAAATTTCCTTTGAAAACCCTATTTTCTGCCTATTTTTCCCAGAAGCCACCAGAAATTGACATGTGGCATATGCTGATTCGCTGTTATAAACTAGTCTTTTAACTGTGCCTTTAACCCTGGGTAGCTTTTCTTCTTGGTCTTTAAGTCTTTGAATATTTTTACTAACCACAGTTAAATCCGGCGACCATGCGACCAACATCAGTCTCCAAGTCTCTAGAAATTTTCAACTTAACTGTGAACCTCTCGCGACCTGGCAACTAGCATCTGGCAGCTAACTCCATCTGGCGACCATGTAACAACCGGCTAACTCCTCGTCATGACAGTCATCTTCTCCTTGTCGCGACAGTCATCTTCTCCTTCTGGCTACTTCGTGACTAACCGCTAGCGGTTAGTAGCCAAGTCTCGGTGGCTAGCTTTGGCATTTCCTGACTGCGCAACTAACTGCTAGCGGTTAATCGCCAAGTCTCCATGGTTATCTCCTTTGGTGGCTAACTTCTCACGACTACGCGACTGGATGCCACATGTCACTTTCATCAAAATTTGTTTTCCTCCAATTTTGGGCACAGAAACCGAGGCATCAGATGACTGGGTGCACGCGTGGATAGCCTCCTCACCTTTCTTCAAATTCATATGTTTGCATTTTAGCTAATAAGGATTCTGAAATCCTTCTGAGGCATGAATGTGGGATAATTAGTTTTGTAGTTTCAAAGGCATTTTTGAAATTTAGCCTAAAATTAGGGGTTTGCCCATGCATCCATTCTTCCAGCCCTCAAGAGCCCGCCAAGAGCCTCTGGGATCTCTTATTTACTTATAGAGATAGTGTTTTAGTATATAAATACTAAAAATAGCCATTGTAGAATGAATGTGGGACATTTCATTTTCACTGTTTTCCATTTCCCTGGGAACTCCCTGTATAAACTGGTTGCTAATGGCTTCACATTCTTGCCAAGGGAGACCACCAATGCCTTCTAATGGTCTGGGCACCCCTTGCTGTGGATCTACCTCTACAAGATTTAACTTAAAACCTTAAAAAAAACCCTACCTTCAATACAAAAATTCTGCGCAAATTACCTCTGTAAATACATTTAAATGTATTGAAAAATTTAAAGCATCCCCCTAAAGGTCTGCGCATTTTCCTCTATATGCTTGGCATTGGAAATTTCTTTTTTAAATATTATACAGCCTGCAAATTGGCGCAGACTCCTCCCTCAAAAATCTGCGCAATTTCTTATCCAAACTGTGTAAAACTTCCAAACACATCTGCAGAACATTTTGTATTCCTCCATAGAAAATAGCATGAAGATCATGCCAAACACATACAGGCTGTAGGCTTGCTAATAACCATATTTTAATATGTTAACTCTTTCAGAAAATGTAACTCTGCAGCCTGCCCTTACTTTGGTGATGCCCTGTGCAGACTCAATACTTGAATACCACTGTAACCTTCATCCACTGAAATAGGTATTTCAATTTGTTATAAATTTAAAATACTTAAAACTCGGCACTCAACTCCATAGCCTGTGCAGACGATATGCAATGATTGCTTCAATGTTCAAAACTTAGAAAAACTCCCCAAAAACCCAACACATGCCTTTATATATTGCTTTGCGCAGATCTCATACTGTCATGTAGCGTGATCTTATGGACAAGACAGAATAATGCGCTGCTGTTTCAAATTTGCAAATGCAAATATCATTAATCAAAACTTGAAATCCATTCCCATTAAAAAATGTTGCGCAGCTTTCCAGATTGAGATTACACATGCTAATGTGTATGAAATGTTTTAAAATGTATATAACCCTCCATAAGACTTAACATTGAATCCTTTTATGCTCTGTGCTATTTAAAACTGCAAGTGACTTAAAATAATAACCCTCTCAAAATGCACAACACGATCACTTGACTTTGATAAATTATGTCGGGCTGTTGAGATCATGTCCTACAAATCTTCATCCAGAACTCAACCCTCATCTTCAGATTGCTACAATGTAGTCTTCAGTGCACCTTCAATCTTAAATCACTTAAGAAGTGATCACTTAAAACCAAACTTTACACTTTTGCAAATTGGTCTCGTAAACATCAAATGGCCTCAGGAACGAGCTCTAAAAAATGACAAAATAACATCTTGCAAGCATGGGAACCGGAAGACAAACCCTTCTCCAACATCTGAACAACTTCCATCAACCAAATTAATCTGAAAATATTCGGGCTTTAAGATAATAACAAGCAAAGTGAGTTATTTCATGTATTCTGTAACTAAGAACTTGCAAACCCTGCCATAAGTGCTAATTGGAATAATATTGGATTGGCTCTAGAAGAATCATTACTTAGCAAAGTAATTCAATCATCCATACTAAATATGCATGCAAGAGGGCATCTTCAGATTCGTCCTCGGGCACAAGATATAATAGTGCAAACTTAGCTTTTCAGAAAACTTGTGTAGGTGCCAATGCTGAAACAACATAAATCTCTTTCAGATTGACCACTGCAAAATCATCGAAAAAAGCTCTGAAATTTCACCATTAGGTCCAATAGTACATTCATATGCAATGAAAATGGTCCCACAACCGGATCTTGAAAATAACATTCAGATAGAAAGTTGTTACTTCCTTAAAATGACCATTTTGAAAACTTAATTCTGTTTTGCACTGCAAATTGAATAAAATGCCTCTGAAACTGAATTCATAAGGTCACTAAAATGAACCTTCAGAATCTTGACCTCTGAACCTGGATTCAATGTCATATGCAAAACACGAATCCTCAACTATCTTATTCTGAAAGCAAACAGTTCAACTGATACCAATCTGCAAAGTTAGCACCCTAACACTTTTCTGGATATTAACACAGTGAAAAAGTAGAAACTGAATCTGGAATTAGCATGGAGAAGTAATCAACTGGATTGGTCAAAGTTTGGGAATCTTTAGATGAGTTCACTCCTAGGTCTACAATGCAGATGAACTTTCAATTATGTTTGACCTCGAACTGGGTGAAAATAAGGAAACCACAAAGTATGCCATTTAATTCTGAATTTTGCATTTTCAGTGAAACTTTAATAAATTGGAAATGGAAAGGCTCTGGGAAAGTGGATAATTGGATTGGCAAGAATTTGTAAATCCTCAAATAGGTGCACTCTTATGTTTGCAACACGAGGAACAATTCAATTATCCAAAATGTTCACCTGGGTATAGATTTTCAAGACCTCAAAGTGGACAACTTAGCAATTCTGTACTTGAAAACACAGGAAATCAGAATTATTCACCACTGGAATGGTTCTAAAAAAATTGTCATCTAATTTCATAAGGATCTGCAAACTGGAAAATATGGAGTGTGTGACCACTGGAACACAGTACAAAAGGAACTTTCTCAATTGAATCAACTGGTCAAAAGTTATAACCTGTCAAACTGGGCTATTCAGATTTCTAGGCAGAGCAAAGATGCAAACAGTTCTGAGCAACCAACTTTGGGAAGTATGAAAACCTATCAAATGGATTTGGAATGAGGTGAGATCTAAAACGTAAGTTCTCTGATATTCATATAACACATTCCCAAAGTGACAGCTCAAGAAACTCAACAGGGTGCAAGATATTCGGAAACAAACTAGGCCCCGGATAGCAAAATGCAGAATTAGGTGACCCCCTCAAAATGACCACTCCATAAACATGTCAGATTTGGAAATTAGGAGCTGGAACCCACTGCATATGTCAAATGAAAGGCATTGAAGCCTCTTCCCCATTTGTACCTCATGAAAATCATCCGGGTACCCTTTTCAAGCATTCTAACTGAGCCTTCTCACACAAAATTTTAAGGGTATTCACTTCGCTTATCTGAAAATTTTAACATGGTGACTCCAAATTTGAGAGGACCAACAGATTTCAAGCTCTTTTTTAATTTTCTACAAGCTACAAAGTTTCAAGGAAGGATTTATTTTCTATTTTGAATCCATTTGTGACATTCGCTTAAGAATTTTTTTCCAACATGTAAATCACTTATGACCAGAAACTCTTTGATACATGAAATTTTATCTTTCAACTGTTCAATTTTGAGAGTCAATTAAAATTTCATGTCAGACGTGAAAATGATTCAAAGTACTTGGAAACCTTCCATAACATAAGTTGAGAAACAAATTTGGAGGACTTCAAATTTCTAAAAGGATATGATAAACATTTGGGCATAACAAATTAAATTAGAGTTTAATATTAATGAAAATTTAGGTCTATATATGCATAAGTGTTCGAAGGTAAATATCTTTTTAGAATATGACATCTTCACTTTATTCAACTAGAAAAATCAAGCATTGACAAATCAACTTCTAACATCCACCAAAAAACTTCTTCATCACTGATTTAATATTATGTTTACATTTAATATTATTTTCAATAATTAATCCCAACTCATTTGTCTAGATTTATAGGTTTCTATATGTATTTCTGTAAATAACTTATATCGATTCTCATGAGAGGTATGTAAACCCTTACAATACTCTTATAAGAAATAAATTACACTCACTTAAATATCTAGTCTAATAAAATAAATAATTAACCTATATTTAAGAGTTGGGATTGAGATAATAAATGAAGTATTTATAGAATTTAAATATTAAATATTTAGTTAAATATGTTATAAATGATATTATTCTAATTGATTTGTCAGTATATTGTAATCTTTGGGCTTGGTAAGGTGAACATCTCAAAGTTTATAAATTGACTATGTTTTGTTTTGGTTCATATTTATGCTAATATAATTATTTTCATGTTTATCAAAGGGAATTAGTATGCAACTAAACATAGATGTATAAAGTAAATTTCTTGAAGCTTGATAGCTAAAATTTGCTTGCTTTACCTTATACTTGGACGCATGAAGTGTGGTGGTGTTTACGCATACATGATTTGAGTGCTTGGTAAGTGAGTCACATTCTCCTTAGTCAAACCCCTAAACAAACTAAATTAGCAGTGATGAGAATCAAGCATGAAGTGCATGTAGGATGATGATGCAAGTAGGTTATACTCTCTATGGTCTCATATGAATGCTCCAACGATAATCATAAATGTTTTAAGTGAATCTAAATTAATCTTTAAACATATATCTAATTGTTTAATTTGAAATAAGTTGTGCTTTACTTGACTTGTAATGACTAGTATGAAAGAGAAACATGGACTCAAATTATGAAATTCAAAGTTTAAAGTGTAGGATTTACATTTACATACATAGAAAAACCTTGATTAATTCTACACTTAGAAATCTAAGTTAGAGTATAGAACAACCAAATATAGAGTTGAATCTAAATCTTAAAGGTGAATGATAATAGAAATACAATTTAATAAGATATCGATACAAAATATACTATCTTATACACTAATTAATATAAAAATAACAACTTGGTCATCATAAATCTAAAAAATCTAAAAAGAAAAAAAACAAATGACTCAAATAATTTTTTTCCAAGATTACAACTATATAAAAATACCAATGCATCTCGGTACATTCCCCCTTTTAAGACCTAAGAAGTTAATTGCATTGGCACACAATGACTGCGATTTCCATTTTCCTTATCCTTATGCCTTCCATTTTCCTATCCTTATGCTCACATGATAGCATGATTTTGAGTGAACCACAACAAACAAAAACAAATGTGCATGCAATATCAAATCCATGTCAACCATTGGTACAACAGAATTAGCAGGAGACGTATCTTATGAAGTTATTTTCTTGTCTTAGTAAATGGTAGAAGACTGATTAATACAATCAGACACCATTAAAAAATGTGAAAGGCCAAGAATATTGTCTGTGAATGGTTGTAACATGGAATGTGGCAGTGGAAGCTCCACAAGCCTACACTTTGTCAAGCGTGCTGTACTTTTAATTAGCCAATAGACAATTTTTGGATCAGTATTCGTATTAAATAAGTATGAAAAGTGTATAGTGGGTCGTTAAATTCTTCAGTGGGAGGCGCACATAGCAACTGCATGGTGGAAGTTTAATATTTGTGGTCTGCCAAAAACTCTATTCATCATTATCAAAAGCAAGTGCAAAATATATCTTTTGTAGTATTTAAGGACCCATTTGTCAGGAGTGAAGACTAAGAAAGTGAAACTGATTTCTACTTGTTTAGAGCTATCTTAGGCTTCATTTTGAAGAGGGCCACTATACTGGATAGAATGAAGAAATTTGACTTGTTGGGGTCATCTATTTTGGCCTGTGTTTTTATTATAGGATTGTGTTATTGTGAGGAGATAGGACTGAGTGAGAATTTCTACCAAACATCTTGCCCACAAGTTGGGGACATTGTTAAGGAACAAGTCCATGGTTTGTATGAGAAGCATGGCAACACAGCAGTTTCATGGCTCAGACTCATATTCCATGACTGCATGGTTGAGGTATTGTAACCTTCCTATTTTGAATTGATGTTAAGATGCTTTAAATAATATTAATGTTGTAGATGTAAAATTTTTACAGTTTGCGAGAGTACTATGAGACGTCTTTAGATTTGATTGTGTATGTTTTCTCTATTAATACTTTGGATGAAATCTTATGATTTATTATTTCTCCTCTTAATTCTATTTCATAATTTCTATGGTTATGATATTGGTATGAGACGATTTTGGATTTAGTTGTGTAAGTTTTTCCTATCAACTTTTCCGATCAAACTCTTTGATTCATTATGTCTCTTCTCTTGCCTTCCATTTCTCAATTTCTATAGTTTATAGCATTAGTGTGAGATGTTTTTGGATATGACCATGTAAGTTTTCTTACTAATATTTCAAATCAAATTTTATGATCCATCATTTCTTTTTTACTTACTTTCTATTTTATAATTTCTACAATTTATTATATTAGTATAAGATATTTCTAGATTTGACTGTATCATCTCTAACCATAATAAAATTAGAATAAAAAAATAAAAACTAGATCAATTTCAAAAACATCTCATGTTAATATTAATGTTGTTGGGCATCAAATAATTTGATTTTGTGAAGAAATGAAAGTTTATGTGCTAAAATTTTGGTTGTTTTGAATTTTTTGGCACGCAGTCGTGTGATGCATCCATTTTATTGGACACTCATGCAAATATATTGTCAGAAAAAGGGTCTGATAGAAATTTTGGAATGCGGAATTTTAAGTATATGGAGGACATAAAGGATGCAGTCGAAGAGGAATGCCCTGGTGTGGTTTCCTGTGCTGACATTATTGCTCTTGCTGCCCGGGAAGGAATTCTCATGGTAGGTTTTATGTAGATTCACTGTAAGTGGATTTTTTTGTTTAAATTTGTGAACTAGTGGCAAACAGGATTTATTTTATAGATTTTATGCTTTCAATAATCAGAATATAATGATAAGCTCTATTTAAATCTCACAATATAATTTGGTTATTTTTTGAGTTTTTGAAATGATATGAAAATTATTTCGATGCTGCTGTTTATGCCAACTTCCTTTATTTGTTCTTTTTAAACTTTTCTGGGATACAGGAGAAAAATTAGGTTTAACTTTTTTAATTTTGTTTTTTGTTTTTAATAAGGTCATGTCTAATTGGTTTACACAGTTTATTTCTATTAGCTGGTTTAAAATTTTATAAAGTTTATTATAATTAATATATAAATATTAATTTATTCAAATTTCATTTCAATTTTTAAATTAAAATTGGATGAATTTTATGAATAGTTAAATAAAAATATTATGTAAAAATTATAGTTTAAAAAATTAGAGAGGTTTATTTTAATTATTGAATGAGTTGAAATTTTATTATAAATATTTTATATTAGATTTTTAAAAAGATATTTAGAGGGAAATTTTGAAGTGGTGATTTTTGGGTTTTTAGTATATTTTAATGTATATATTTTAGTTGTGATATGAAGTTGATATATAAAAAAATTTAAATGTATGAATATTGATCATTCAAGTGTAGTTATTACCCTATAATGTATGATTGGTCATCTAGACGTTGTTGCTCCTTCTATATCTCTAGTGAACCACCTTAGTGTAGTTATCACCTCCTAATTAACAGTTGACAACCCACTTAAGTTAGACTATTGTTTGAATCTAGTGTTGTTTAAAGCTGATATCTAAAATAACCATCCAATTGTAAAGGTAGCCTCTAAGCATGTGATTCCAATTGCCTAAATGTGATTGTGTCCTAAGCATGTGCTTGGCTACCTAGATATGGTTGTCATCTCTTAGTATGTGGTGGATCACCTAGGTGTGACCATCAACTCCCAATGTGTAGTTGTCCACTGAAGTGTGAATCACCACCTCTAAGTGTATAGTAGGCCACCTACATACAATCACCATCTCTGAATGTTTTGGTACAATCACCATCTCTAAATATTGGATTGATCATTCTAGTATGATTGTTGTCTATTAAGAAATAATTGCCACTCACTCTAAATTAAAGAATATATATCTTAATGTACCCTCTACCCATTCAAAACCGACCTCACTAATCCATCATACTCATCCTAAAAGATAAATAAAACTCTCCACCAATTCAAAAGCAACCTCACTAATCCATCTTAACCATCATAAAAGATAAATAAAAAACCATATCAATCAAACTTATTCACCCAAACCTGGTTATGTGTTTATTTGCTTTCCTATCCAAAGACAATAATAGAATAATTTTTGTTTGCTTGCAGTTGGGAGGGCCCCCCATTGCCATCAAAACAGGAAGGAGAGACAGCCAAGAGAGCAGTGCTGCAGTTGTGGAGAAATACATACCTCTTCACAACGACAGTTTGGACATAGTCTTATCTCGCTTTGAATCCATGGGAATTGATGCTGAAGGAGTTGTAGCTCTTTTAGGTTTGCTCTCTTCTATTTCAAATAAGTGCTTCAAAACTGAGTAAAATTACTTCTTCTTTGAAGACTAACTCGAACCCTTAAATATGGTGGTGCAGGAGCACACACTGTTGGCAGAACACACTGTGTGAATATTGTGGGCAGGCTTTACCCAACAGTGGATTCTCTGATGGACTCAAATTACTCAGTCTATCTTAAGAAAAGATGTCCCACATCAAATCCTAATCCTAAGGAAGTTCTCTACGCTCGAAATGATTTGGAGACACCCATGATCTTTGACAACTACTATTACAACAACTTGATTGCCAAAAAAGGGCTGCTTCTTATCGATCAAGAGTTGCTCTCAGATAACAGAACGTCCGAGTATGTTTACAAAATGGCTGAGGATAATCAATATTTTTTCTCTCAGTTTGAGAAAGCACTTATAACTTTGTCAGAGAATAATCCTCTCATGGGGAGCTTGGGAGAAATTCGAAGGAATTGTCGGTTTGTAAACTCTGCACCAATTCCATAGACTTTAGAGACTTTAGATAAAAGAAATCAGGGGGAAGAAATTTTATAGTTTACTATTAAAAAAACCTTTAAAAGAAATCATGGGGAAGAGTTTTATTGTTTACAATAAAACAAACTTTAACCGGGTATCATGGGAGATGTTTATAGGCTTACACTTGTATCTGTGACAGACACAAGTAGAGTATATGACAAAGAAAATGTAAAAGAAATGCTCGGGTAATTCTGGTATATTCCAACCCCAAAAGTGTTTTATATATATCCTTTATAATTATTGTAGTTTGACAAAACATTACTAATGAGGACCTTTAAGTGAGCTTTATTATAAAGACCTGTCCCTGCCATTTTATTTTATGGTTAGTTGAGATTATTATCGGGAGGAGTCATAGAAAGGAAAGGGGAAGATGAAATGTCACTTTGGAATGTAGAAAAGTAAACCTGTCTTGTTTTGTAAATGAAGTTTTAATAGAGTACATAAGAGTTGCAAACTCATTTAAATTTTTATATGATGGTTTGAGAGAGCCTTATTATTTCTTATAATAACTATGTAGGGACACACACCATCATTTTAATTAAGCTAGTTTATGGAAATAACTGAAACTAACAAACAAAAATATGAAGATTAAGCATGTCTCAAGTGCTTATTCTTATTAATCTAGAAATAGGGGATATTAAGGTCATAACATTCTCACCCCCTTTAACAAAGTATCGTCCTTAACACATAAAAATGCTAGATGCTTTGTATGAACTGTTCACATGTGTCTATGTTACACTATAGATGATGATGTCATAAAAGGATACCATTTTTTTTTAAAGAAATTAGTGCAACACTAAATTCACAAGACCATGCAAATTTTATGGGGTATCAATGAGATCAAATGGCATACCTAAGAATACATAATGACCATGTGTTGTAAAGTTATTGTTTGTGCATCCCCTTCCTTAAGTTAAACTTGATGATCATTTGAAAATAAATCTAGTCTAGTGTCAATGGGCCCCTGGTTTGCTGGTGAAGTTGTTTGGTTCTCAATGAGCCCACTAGGGATCAAATCTTGCTGCTTGCAAAGGCTCTAACACCATAAGGCCCCATTTGGTTGCGAGAATACGATTGAAATTGGCAGTGGGTTTTTTGGTTTTGAGTTGAATCCGTGGTTTGAGTTGCAAAATTCAAAACCTAGTTTGTGTTTTTGAATTCTCATTTTTCCGTGAATTTATGGAAGTTCTGCTTCCACTCAAATAAATGGAATTCAAATTATAAAAATTGATTTTGTATTTTATATGTTGTATTGTATATGGTGTCGGGTCCGGGGACTTCCCCATTCCAAAACTGGCAGCGTTCGTTTCGGCAGTGTCTTCAACTCATGAGCAGCAGCAGCACGAGGGTTTTCGCAGTGTCTTTGACTCACGAGCAGTAGCAGATGAGGGTTTTCCCAGTGTGTTCTTCTTGCAGCAACAGCACGAGGGTCTCCGCAGTGTTATTTGACCTTGAAGTGTTTCTGCTCACAGTGTGAGGTAACCCTATTACTGGTTTTCGCAGGATATGAAACTTTGAGCTTTGTGTTTCTTTTGTACGAGGTTATCCTGAGCTTTGGGTTTCTTAAGTTTGATTTCAGCATTCTTAATTTGGTGCGAAAAAGTTAAGTGTGTTTTCCTTTCTGTCAATAGGCTCTTGCTATTAACCAGCGTCTTTATGACCCCTACCATAGAATTTTAGGGCTTTATGATGCACCCGTAGATTCAAAACCACCTTTCGTTCTATACCTATATTGAGCATCATTTGAAGCACCAAGGGCAAGCGTTCGCCGCAACAATTATCTTTTAAAGACCACTTGCCAATCTTCAAACTTTCCTCTCTGTAATGTCCTTTCCTATATCTTTGTCCATCTCATCAGGCACAAGCCTTCAATAAAAGGAAACATAAGTCAACACTCAAAATTTCACATTCACACATAAAATTACTCAGTCGCTCTATATAAGTGCTCATGTTTATGACATGAACTTGATGAATCTGATGATTTTTCAAAGACAAAAGTGGTATCACAAGATGATAAGGAGGTATATCAATTATGTCTATGAGATGGACTATCTCACATCTTTGAAGTGGATGTCGCTATCACTCATTTTCATATTCAATAAATAACTTGTATATACTTGATATTGTCATAATCTTTACCAGTCTGTTGTCATTTATTAAGTTCTCACCCAAGAGAATGTTAGAATTTCATGCTTTCACTGTGTTGTTCATTGTTGTTCCATGGAGGGTCTATATCTAAAAGATCTTCATTGGATCTCACAAACTCAACTGTGAGATCTTCCCCATGGTTAACATGAAATCGTGGACCTCTCTGAAAATCTAGGTTTCTTTCCAAAGTTTGAGGTGGATATTTATTATTATATTGCTTTTGGAATTCAAGATAACCCTTCATGTGTGGAACATTATCTTCTCTGTTGAAGGGTGAATCTCTTCCATATTTAACTTCAACCTTGTTGACTTCCACAATTCCTTGTTTCAGTAAATTTAAAAATTGGTCTTTAGAAATCTCCATTGTGATTGTGACATTCTCAGTTGTTTCTAGTATAGAGCTTGACATTTTTTCCTTTCCAAAAAATAGTAATCTTATTTTGTTTTATAATACACAAAATTAGAGGAGTACAATAGGATTGCTTTACTCAATTCCTAATGCATTATTGACCTTTTATTTGAAATGTTGTCTCCTGCTCCCGCTGTTGTTTCTCGCTCGACGGGTTTGAAGGTCCCTGTAGGTGCGAAGGTCTCTGCTGGTGTGCTGGTGCCTGGTTTGGCTGGTCATGGGGGCATCGGTGGGAGGGTTTGTGCTTTCGTCTATTGGGCTTGGGTATGTGGTGGCTTTGCCTCTTATGCAGACGTGGCTGCTTTTGAAGCAGACATTAATGGAGCTTTGGCCTCTGCTCTACCTACTTCTGGGAGAGGAGGACTTCGTTCTAGTTCTGTTACACCTGTCTCTGTAAGTGAATCCATAGTGGTGAATATGAAAAATAATATAGTTGATGAGATCTTTAATATGACAGAGTTCTTTGCTGCTAATACTGCTATCTTTAGATTTAGGGGTTTTTGGCCTTCTCTAGCGGATCTGCATGCATGGATTTCCAAACATTGGGAGCCTATTTTAACTAATATTGTTTAGATATTCCCTGTGGCAAAGGGTTTTTTTATTGCAAAGTTTGATAGTGCTGAAGATAGGAACACTATTTTGTGTGATAATTGTTTTACCTAGGACGAGCGTTTCCCCTGATGGAAAAACCTTGGCATCAAGATTTTGATCCTCTTATTGAGTCTTCTAATAAAATTCCTTTATGGGTGAGGCTTCTGAATCTTCCCATGCATCTTTGGCTGGATTCTGTTTTGGAATCTGTGGGAGAGGCTATTGGGGATTTTCAGATGGTGTATTCGGTTTCCTTTGACATTTTTCACCTGAGGTATGCTCTTATCCTTGTGGAGGTGGATGTTTCTAAGGGCTCCTGGAGAAGATCACTTTGGCTTCTCCTAGGGGCTCATGGATCTAGAATCTAGATAATGTGGGAATCCTGTTCAGATGTAGAAAGTGCCATATTGCTGCCCGCTTTTTTTTGACATGATAAAATTGAAGAAACTGCCTTCTTGGTGGGTGGGTGTTGCTGACCACCATTATACGGTTATAAAAGTTCCTAAGGATGTGGGTATGGATGGTTGTCCCTCTCAACATGATCTCGCTTTTGCTGATTCTACTGTTGCTGCCTCTGATGTTGTCTTGGTTCAGACAGTTGATGTTGTCTTTTCAGATGCTGGGATTGCTTTCCCTGTCCAGACAGATGATGTTGTCTCTGGGTCAGATATCCTGCTTGTTGGTGTTGTGGTTTATGTTTCCCTGGATTTTCTAGGGGGGATTTGGGGATTGGTGGAGATGTTCCTGTCCCAGTTGATGCTGGTGTAGCCAGCCTTGCTTTTTAGGTTGTGGGTTTTTCTGTTAATTCTTTGGCAAGGCAGAGTGATTCTAATAAGGTGGAGGAAGGATGGACAACTGTTAAAGGAAAGAAATTAAACTCTCCCAAGCCTTCTTTTGATATGAGTTTACGGTCTCATAAGGGTGGGCTTAAATGATTTTCTTGATTGCCCTTTTATGGATTGATGGTCTGGTATCGGTTTCATTCTTGTGGGAACGCTTGTTTTCACCCTTTGGTGTGTTTGATGTTGTGTCACAGTAGTTTATTTGGTCTCTTAACGCTCTATCTTTCTTTGTTTATTTGCAAAAGGTTTCGGGTCCTTTCAAAACCTATTTTTCACTTAATCAAAATAAGGTTTCTTTACTGCCACAGTGAAGCGTTGTCCCAATGTAGAAAACAAAAGTCTTCAACATTTCTGAATCCACATTCTTTCTTTTTTACTTTGTAGCTATATTTTTACAACATCAAAATAAAGGACAAATAGATTTGAAAAGACATTCATTGGTAGTATGAACTGCACTTGTGACATAAATGCTGGATGTATATCAAAGTTTGACATAAATGCTGGATGTATATCAAAGTTTTATCTCAGTGCTACGATGTTTATAGTTGTATCTCGAGTGCCGAGAAAACATATAAAATTTGTATTTTATTTTCATCTTTGTAGATTTAAAGGTTGCATACTCTTCATGTGCATGTCAAGGGCTGCTATATTTGGCAGAGTTTTTCATCGTTGTTGGCTTCCACTGAAATATAACAAACTGGTTTTTCTCCCTAATTTTAACGTACAGAATTAAGGTGAAGATAATCAGAGAGTCCAAGTATTTTTGAAAAACACAAATTAGAAAGAAACAACCACAACATTACCACAAATTCCCTAAAATTTGTCAATTTATTTGTGATCAAACACAACTTAGAAAATATATAAACAATGTAAGACCAAGCCCGCGACTTGAATAGACATGCGATACTTATGAGGTACAAAACAGTCAGCTTCAAAAGAGTTTCCCCAATTGCATGCACTCAAAACAGAAATGACTTCAACTAAAATGACACTTTGAACTGGCTAAACCGGTCAAGATCAAATATGTGAAGAAAGCATTGAGACTTTAAATTGATCCAGAGGAGATTAGCTTCTTCCACCGGATAAACACTAAATACATTGCACTAACCTTAGTTTGTTGGTATAAATGAAGCTCAAAATTCCATTTGAACTTCCTCTTGGAAAAGACTCCATAGAAAACACTCCCGTCGTCCAGTTGAACATTTGCGATGAAATTTCTGTCCATGGTAATAAGTTTTTCTAGCATATTCTTGTAGTATGTTCTTAAAAGATACAACTCTTGACAAATTTCACATGAATGTGCACAAAAGAACTTATTACCATTACCATACCAGACTGTAAATGAAGGGCCTCAACGTAACCCAATTTTAAGACAGCTGCGAGTGTAAATGAAGTTAGATATGTACATTAAATTTAAACAATCAATTTGAAAAAAATCAGTCAATTAATCATAGTGTCCACAGATTCAATCTTGCCCTGGCAGAAGTATTGAGGCCTCTCAACAGAAATCCATCTCTCTGTTCACCCCTGTTTCTATTGGAGGGTCTCAGGGTTGTAGATATAAAAAACTGTATTGTTGGTGCCTGATTCAACCCCACTCAAGAAAATCCCATCCCCCACCATGACAACATCAACTCTATCAAGAGCTTGAGGAAGATCATCGACTGTCCTCCAAAAATTCTCTGTGGAGTCGTATTCAGTGACAACATCCCACTTAAAACAATACAAATGCCCAAATGCAGCCACCATGGGCTATAAACAATCTTCAATAAATCACATGTTGGGAAAAGTCAACCAAACTTCTTTTTCCTGATTTGAATCGTTGAAGCTCCTCACTATACAGGCTCAGAACATAGAGCATGCCTTCCATAAAAATAGAGTCACATAAAGATTTCTTTTGAAGCATATTTGGAAGAAGCTTCCACTCATCTGTGTCCACATTGTAAACTGCAGCTTGGGTTTTTTTCCCCATTTTGTCTTCCTCCTACATTGTAAATCAGAGCTTGAGGTGACCCACAACATGCAAAGTCAACTAGGAATTGTGGGGTGGGCATTTCTGTGCCTTATTGCCATTTTGAAGCTAGAAAATCAAAGACCAAAATAGCATTGTTTGTCCCTGATCTCTTCCATTTTGAGCCTGCTCGATAGTGCTTATGTAAATTTAATAAAACCAGTTTCTGTTTCACACAAATGCATTTGGAGAATGAGTATCTAATTCAAATTTTGTGGGGATTAGAGGCAGCTAATGGGATCATATATAGTTATATGAAGATCCCGATCATTCACACTTTCAACCAAACATACAAACTCCTCAAAGCTCCCAGATTTCACTCTATCTTCATAAAAATCAGAATTTTGTACCATTGCCTTCCAATTTATTATTATTTGGTTGTGAAATACCAATGATATTTTTGGTACCTTGGGTAGCCTTAGTGGGAGGGTGGCATTACAGGCATGGTTTGCACCCTATTTGTAGCCTTTGATCGGCCACTTAGAAAGTGATATCACTAAATTTTGAGATCAACTTGCCTAGCTGATATCAACCTTGGATGTTTGACTGTTCGTGATGTTTAACATTTATTCACTCCATTATTTATTCTGCAACCCGGGGGTAGAATTCTAGTTGTAGTGCCTTATACATTTCTTCCCTTGTGGTTTGTGGTAAGATAGAGATACCAAAATGTTACAAGCATAGTCAACCCATTCCTGTAGAAAGAAAGAAATAAAGAAGATATATTATACTAGGTAGGTTTAGTGGGACTTTAAGGTAAGGTAATTTACAATAGGGAACTATATGTGCTAAAAGAAAATTCAATGAACTAGATGTATATCTTTAGAACTATATTGGGCTCTATCTTTGTGCTTGATAGTGGATATCTCCTCACTGAAATCATTGTTATTGTCCACATTTCAGGCCATTGATGGATCCTACTGAGAATATTGACATTCTAGGATGTGTAGATGTGGAGACCATAGACACTCATCTTCTCATAGCTCTTTTTTCTTTGCTTGCCGTAGCCAAAGTAGTGTTCGCTCGAGAAGGCAGTGCACAAATGGGTAAACGAATTAGAAAAGGAATTTCTTTTTGTAGAATGGTTATTCATTCTAATGACGTGGATTGTCATGATTAGATTCGCATGAGAAGGGGAGCATTCTTTCGTCTAGCTAGTATCCTAAGGCTAAAAGGATGCTTGACAGATACGATACACTTGAACTTAGAAGAACAACTTGTGATGTTTATCCACACCCTTGGCCACAATCTGAGGAACCGCAAGATTGCCCACAACTTTGGGCACTTAGGAGAGACAGTCAGTCGATACTTCCACAAGGTGTTGAGGGCTATCTTAGCACTCCACAAGGATTAATTTAAACCACGTGATCCAAACACTCCTCCTGAAATTAGTGGGATGGACCGTTTCGATCCGTTCTTCAAGGTAATTCTTATTCTGTTACAAATTTTTTGTATGGATTTATATCCTTATCATATTATTGGTTGACCGTACAATTGATGATTTTTTCATATCATATAGGATTGTGTTGGAGCTATTGATGGAACCCATATACCAGCCACCGTCGATGTCGACATGCAGGGTAAATATCGTGATAGAAAAGGCAACTTGTCACAAAATGTTATGGGTGTGTGTTCCTTCGATTATAGGTTTCAGTATTGCCTTGCTGGTTGGGAAGGGTTTGCTACGGATAGTCATGTTCTAGCTTCAGCTCTGTCAAGAACAAATCCACTTATTGTTCCCCCCAGTAAGCCAAATCATAGTTTAATATACTCAAGGGTACAATCAATGTTTCAAGTTTTAACAATCTAGTTTATTTATGTAGAAAAATATTTTCTAGTGGATGCTGGATATCCCAATGCACTTGGGTTTCTTGCTCCTTATCAGTGTACACATTACCACCTGAAAGAGTTTTCAAGAGAAAATCCAATAAACTCTCCACAAGAGTTGTTCAACCACCGACACTCCTCTCTTAGAAATGCAATAGAGCGTACATATTGAATTCTCAAGCATCGTTTTCCAATCCTTAGGCATGCCACATCTTATTGTATCATGACACAAGCCCATATTGTATTAGCATGTTGCATACTATACAACTTCATTATGATAGAGGATGACATTCCATCATAAATTGGTACCGAAGAGGAAGCTGACCGTGATGGGATAGATGTACCAATGCTTGAGACATATGGGTTGTCTCAGCATAATAGAGACCAGTGGGCACAATTTTGAGATTATATAGCAAGTAAAATGTGGGAAGACTACAGATTGCGAGCATAGTTTTACTTTTATGGGTCAATGTGTTTTATTTGAGTAAACTAATGTATGCAGATACTTTGATATACATGATGGTTTCCTTTTTCTTTTGTTCATATCTGGAAGTATTGGACTTGTATATAATATTTGTACTTTTATGGGTCAATGTGTTTTATTTGAGTAAACTGATGTGCAGATACTTTGATATACATGATGGTTTCCTTTTTCTTTTGTTCGTATCTGGAAGTAGTGGACATGTTGGTTTTTTATTTGCTATATTATACTGATGTATGCAGATATAATGATACAACTATATGTCCATAAATATGCTCAGTTAACCATTAACAAACTTTTGTACATTGTGAACAGCTGATCTAGACCATGACATACACAGAAGTAATGATGAGCTAGTGGATGCTGGATATCCCAATGCACCTGGATTTCTCGCTCCTTATCAGTGTACACATTACCACCTGAAAGAGTTTTCAAGAGAAAATCCAATAAACTCTCCACAAGAGTTGTTCAACCATCGACACTCCTCTCTTAGAAATGTAATAGAGCGTACATATGGCATTCTCAAGCATCGTTTTCCAATCCTTAGGCATGCCACATCTTATTGTATCATGACACAAGCCCATATTGTATTAGCATGTTGCATACTATACAACTTCATTATGATAGAGGACAACATTCCATCAGAAATTGGTACTGAAGAGGAAGCTGATCGTGATGGGATAGATGTACCAATGCTTGAGACATATGGGTTGTCTTAGCATAATAGAGACCAGTGGACACAATTTTGAGATTATATAGC
>MU226732.1:0-31241 GCA_018584345.1 Thuja plicata
TCTTATTTCCCATCACAAGTTGCAGAATTGTCTTCTTTCTCCAAATCGTGAAGTATTTTGCGACTTTCGAGATAACAAGATGACAGAAACATATATTTATTTATATGTAATCATTCTGTACCTGAAATAATGCCAAAGAGGACGACATGGGTTTCTATTGAAAGTCATCTTTGACTTTCGATAGAAACTGTTTAGTTTCTATCGAAACTCCTTTAGTAAATGCCACTAAACTATCTAAACGTGAAACTACTTTCGATCGAAGGTAGTTTCAATCGAAACTATTTAGTTTCGATCGAAACTACTTTCTATCGAAAGTAGTTTCTATCGAAAGTAGTTTCTATCGAAAGTAGTTTCTATCGAAACCCTTGAAAATGGGGCCATCTGCAAATGTTCTCAACAATCTACAGTTTTCAGGGCTTCAGGGCTCAAGCGCGGGGCTCAAATCAAAAAATAGGAACACCTCCTTTTACGTCACACAAATACTTTGAACGAGCTTTCTAACGAATATATATTTGACATATTTTGAATTTATTAGGTCTATGTTTTTTGACATGGATCAGAAGTAGGTTATTTATCAAAAATAAACTTCCAGGTTTGACGTTCAATGAAAAATAGTAAAAAATAGAAATTTTTTTTTGAAAAATAACAGTGCCCTCCGGTTTTGAGTCTTCTTTCTATCAAAAAAATAAAATTGAATTTTGATAAATACATAACAAGTTATCAGTTACGCAGTCAAGGTATGTCAAAATTACAGTTGACTCTACTTCAAACATTCATAAAATATGCAATAATCATGATAATATCATCAAACCAATTGCATGCCCTCCGTATGGATGTTACAAAACCAAATTCAAAAGAATCACATCAATATCTATCTTAGAAAAAAAGTTATGTTGTACAAAGTCATTGTACCTTTTTGAAAAATATGTTTTCAGCAACATAGCAGTTTTAGTGGGAGAAAAAAAAAACAATTAAAATAAATTCAAAAAAAAATAAAAAAAATATATTTAGAATCTAGACAGAAAATCCTAAAAGACTATAGTTTACTTCGTCTTCCGATTTCAAACAGTTTAACGACAATATGCATCCAAATGTGAATGTTTTTCTCAAAAATGTAGAGTTCAATGTTCGTTTAGGAAAAAAAGTGTAACCCACTATTGTGGTATCACCCGAAGGTGAAATAAGAGGGAACTCTGATTAAGAATAGAATATCTAGATAGAGTTGCAAAAGAATATTTGTTCAGTTGCTTCTTCAATCAAGTCAACACATTGTTATTCTCTAATAATTGTAGCAGTAATCCAAATCTCTTTATAGAGTAGACTTAACATTCTTTCATAGATCCTCTCACAAGGTGGCATTTATACATTGAAGTGTTTGAAGAACTTCAACAAGGCCACTACTAATAGGGTGATTAAATCTTCTAATAGGGTCACACCATACAGTGTGTTTTGTAACCTTTAACAGGCTTGGTTCCTAACAGGGCTGACTTCAGAAGAATAAAAATAGTAACTAGTTGCAATTGGTGGTTTTCCAAATTGGGTTTCCATGGTAAATCTTGGTGTCATCTGTGTATATTTTATTTTCTTTATGCTTTATGTTTCTGCACTTAATCACTAAAGGATAATTACATTTAATATCTTAAGATTTATTTGTTAATCGAGTGATAGCAGAATATATTTGTTAACTGAGTAATAGTAATAAGTTTCATTAAAACATCTAAGGAACTTGGAATTTTTTTTGTGGTAACTGACTCACCTCTCCCCTCTCAGTTACTTAACTCATTTCCAACAGTTCCTTCACAATTTCTTTACCAATATGGTCTAGTTTACATGATCTGATCCAAGATGACCAAATCACTAATACAGTCTAAAGATTTGCATACTCTTGTTTTAATTATGGATTTTCCATCATTTTCTTTAGGCATTCCTTGATAGGGAGATTGATAATTGTAGGAAAGGACATTACACATTAGGAAGAAAGGATATTCCCACTAGGCTCAAGGGTTGACTCAAGCGCTTAGTGGGAATGTGATATGTTCTTCCTTGGGATTTGTAGATGATAAAGTAGAAGAATTACTAAATCGAGCAATAGATATATTTGAAATAATACTAAAAAGATGATTAAAATAGAATAATATGAACTCATATCAAGCTGAAACTAACAAAAATAGAAATTAGAAGGCACAACTCACTTGACCCAAAATTTTCAGGCAAAAATGGCAGGGATGGAATGAGAATCTAATCTCTACCGATGAACAAAATGTGAATTCAATCTATACCCAACACTTTTGGATGAAAATTTTCAAGAATATGCAATTGTTCTTGTACTGCCCATAAAAGATGCCACAACTCCGTAACTTGTTCCTAAACACATAAAAAAGGGGAAGAAGTTTGGGAAGAGGGGTTTGCCTTGGTCAAACCCCTATTTAGGAATCAGCGTTGAAATGAAATAAAATAAAGGAAATCTTGTTATCATATGACAAAGGGTAGATCTCAAAAATGAAGTATATCATACCTTGTAGATGCAATTACTTCTTTGAATGTGATAAAGTATGTTGATGCAATATCTTGGACTAAACGTAAAAAAACCTAAAAGAAAATCATGCAAGATAAAACGTCGTAGAATAGATGTTGTAACCCACCATAATGATTGATTAAAGAAAGGAAGAATGAATCTTGATGAATGTGGATGTCCTTTCTTGGTAGAAACTCTATTTCTTGGCCTCCGATTGGGGAAAGAAGCTAGATCTATTGAAGAAGACACCTTTCTTACTTGAGACGAATGAAGACTTCAATTCTTGAATTTTGACAACTCTTAATGGCTTGAAAATGGACTTATGAACACATAATGGATGCTTGAAATGGACAACAAATGATTACAATATAGAAAATATTCACTAGTACATAATGGATATCTCAGATAAGGAGAGATAGGGGGTTTATATACATCTCACATCATTTTGGGGAGTTAAATCTGAGTAGGCCAACCACGAGTCCTTTTTTCCATTTTGAATCCTAGCAATAGGCTCGAGAAATAGTTTAGGTCCAATCTCCTAGGGACACATTGCCAATGGTGATGTGTCCCAAGTAAAAATTGCCAATGGTGGTGTGTTACTTGGAGAATTATCCCCAATTTGATCTGGGTGACAAGGAGATAGAGTATGTGCATGAAAAAAAAAAGACAGTTCATCTCAGGGTCGAAGAAGGTCAAAAAGCCTGAAAATGAATGAACAGGTCCTATGTGAGAAAATGAATTATGCGATTGGATAGAAAATGGAAAATACATGTCTATAAACAAGTGCCAACCTCGCGTTTATGCAAGATTGATTGAGGTGGAGGAACCAAGTTTGAATTTCAGTACCTTTTGGTGCCATACGAGGTCCTACCATAGAAAATACACTAAACAAGACACAAAATTATCCTAAACTTGACCACAAGTTAGGTGCTTACTTTTTAGGACTATACACTTAACCTCTTTCTTCTTTAAGACTTGATTTAGTATTTCTTATATACAACTAATATTTATAGTTTTTTAAACCCTTCCCTACCATGTGTGGAAATTTAATCCATACTATGTTGGATAGCTATGTTTTTTCTTAATGGGTTCCTCATCCTTGTACTAGTTAAAGTAAATATTTTCATCTACATTGATGGTTTGCAAGGCTTTTATCTAGATATTTTTGATAAATTTGTTCATTCTTGAGTCAAGGTTAAAGTTTCTATTGTGGGGATGTCCTCCGCTATGTTTGTGGAGTCAATTGCAAGTAATATTGGGATTCGAGTAGATGGTGTGACACTACCTAACAAACCTCGGGGTCATTATAGAGTTGAAATCAAAAGATTTTTTAGGGACAGGGAGAAAAAATCTTAGCTGCAAAATGAATTCAACAAAGAGGACCTCCAGTATAAATAAAAGGATGTGTTATTGTCCCTTTTGAAATACATCATGCAGGATGAAAAGTAGAAAAGATTCTACTCTTAATTTCATCCTAAGCTTAATAAGTTTAGGCATGTATCTAAAATGAATTTTTCATTCTGGGTTTGCTCGTCCTAGTCCCAAGCTATTACTATTGCTTAGTCCAAGGGCATCCTCCACCTTCTTTAATGGTTAATTCTCTGACTTAATAATTTCCACTTGTTTATATGTCCTATTAGTACCCCAAATCATGAAGGCACCAATTTAAATCCGACTTTGATTATGGAATTATCAGATGCCCTTGATTATAAAGATGTCTCCTACCTTTTAATTGTTACTCACCCTCCTAAGTTTCAAGTTACCCTATCTTAGCTACATAGTACAAGGAATGAAATTAGAAGATTGGAGGCCTTGCCTAAGGTGGAGGCTAGAGTAGATGTCTCGATTGTGGATGTGGAAGATTATAGGGTTTGAAATACTTTTAATGACTCGGAGGAGAGGCTTAATATGCGGGACAATATGGATGTAGAGGTTAAGGTTCTGAGTTTCAAGGTGGCCTTCAAAGAAAGAAAGAAAGAAAGAAAATGCTTTTGGTTATTTCTACTATCTAGGTTAACCAATAGGGATAGAGAAAAAATATAGATGAGTTAGTGCCTTAAAGAAGAGACATGGTTCACAAGATGAAAGATTCCATGTAGGTCTTCCTGGTTGAGATTGAACGTTTTTCTACCAAGAGGAAAACAATGGAGATTATGGTTGGCTCAATTTAGATTTACCTAATGATAATGTTCAGTCCATTGCTCCTAGTCTGGGTAAAGATATAGAAAGGGTTTCTTTTTTGCAATAGTTAACAAAGATTAGTCACCGGTGGAAGTTTGTTAAAGCCCCCAATTCATAGGTCATTTGTTTTTCTCTATTATGTGTTATTTTTGTCTTATATTGGTAACTACAAAAATATAAAAATAAAATTTATATTTTAAAAAAATATATAACAATATATATTTAAATAAATTAAATTATCTTTAAACATATTTAATTGTTATTATACTATACAATATTTATAAAACAAACAAAAAAAATATTTTATTCCTTAAAAAGATACTCAATGTAAAGAGTACTAACATTTTTTAACTGAACAATTAGTAATTTTGTAATCATTCAACGAGAACAACTATTACAATATTAGTTAAAATGTCTTGTGACTTTATTTAGCTCAAATTTTCCGCTTATTTGATTGAATCAAGAAGGATAAGTATAAATCTATAATCATTATTGACCTGGTGCTGTCTGCAATATACGAATATGTCACTTAATACCATGACAGCCAATCCAACATACAAACTTTAATAGACACTATCTATTACAATATTCTCTTTCTATATTCTATATCACACTGAAAATATATCCTGTCGTTTATAAATTGATATTTACTATATGTTGTTAGATTTCTAGTATAATCTAGTCAATGCATTCAACATTTGCATCTAGATTAAGCTCTCAGAACTAGAGCACATATATTGACTACAGTAAGAAAGTTATATATATATATATGAGTTTTCTATAGTTTATATTTTTTAGGTTAAATTGTATTTATTTATTTGATCAATATTTTAAATTATATTCAGTTACTTGTTATGAAAAAAAAAATCTATAATCTAATTAACAAAGACATATTAATTTAAAATTTTCCTTTACACTTTTATGTTCCTTCTTTATACATAAAATTTTTAAAAAATTTGAAGAATATTATTTAAATTACAATGGATAAGAGAATGTCTTTTTATTGTCTGTCCACCACTTATCTTTCTTTTGGATAAGATTAAAAAGATGTATTCGTCTTTATTAGATCTTTCCTTTTCACTGTAGATAACGAATGATATATTTCCTCTGTCGTCTATATATACGTTCATTCAATTTCATCAATATGTAGAAGGCTCCACATTAGTTAGAATTGAAGTGCAGTTCATTGTTAAATAGAGAAGTTTCACATTTTCATCTCTGTAATGGAAAATTTTGGACAAATAAATGGAGGTGTCCCCGACAAGAACAAAACAGTGTTGAATCTATTCTCTCTCTTAGTTATTTTTGTGTTATATATTTTGAAAGAAATATAGCTTTCCATTACATAGACGTAGAAACCATGTTGCCACATAGGTTTCTCCTAATCAGTTTACGAGAGGTATAAATGAAATGTTCATATTGCTCTGCTAATACACTCGAGGACAGGCATTTTCATCTAAAAATTGAATTCCAAACGTGCAAGTTCAATTTTTATATCTGATTTTATCCGTTCCCACTTATCTCTTATATTTGATGGTAATAACTATGTTCTTCTCTGTAGGAGAAAATTGTTTCTTATTTTCTATTTGATTGATTTTCTCTTCTGTTCAATAGCTACGATATTGGTCATCATCGTTAGTGTTTCATTGGGCTATTAGGCATTTTCATCTAAAAATTGAATTCCAAACGTGGAAGTTCAATTTTTATATCTGATTTTATCCATTCCCACTTATCTCTTATATTTGATGGTAATAACTATGTTCTTCTCTTTAGGAGAAAACTGTTTCTTATTTTCTATTTGATTGATTTTCTCTTCTGTTCAATAGCTACGATATTGGCCATTGTTAGTGTTTCATTGGGCTATTATTTTGTTTTCATAATTGTTAGTTTTGTGCAAAGCAGTCTATGTGAAATCTTGGTTTAGAAAAGAAATTTTGTTTGTGAACTATCAATCTGGAATCTGTTGTCTTTCTTAATATGATGTAGTTGCTTCTGGTTTTGATTATGCATGTATTTTTGGCTTCAACACTTCTCACAATGTGAGAGAGTGCAGGAAATACAAGATGCCTACAAGCCTCTCTCAAGAGGTATATGAAGGGGTAAAAATACAAGATCCATCATATACTTCTAGACTGAGCATTGTATGCCTCTTATATTTTTGCATCTCGTGCACTCTCTCACATCTTGATGGATCACAATGTGTCATCCCAAGTGTGGATGCCAAAAGTACATACACAATCAAAGCCAAAAGCTACTACATTGAATTCAAAATGGATTATAGAAATATGATAAATTAGGTTTTTTAAGATGGTTTAGCTTATACATTTTTTTTCAAAATTTAAAAGTAAAAGGCAAAATAGCTAGGGTTTCCAATAAGCATTTATTTTAATTTTTTTAATCCAGATGTCGGAACATTCAACCAAAGGTGAAGTTTTGGGAAAGCAAAAGGAAAAGGTTCATGGAGAAGGGCATGAAATGAGGTTTAATATAAATGGTACTATATATATTTTGATCTCTTTCTAGAAATTATTATCTAATATTTATTAATTTTAAATTACATTATTTCATTATACACTTAGCTTATTTTGAATAGTAAACATTTTTTACAATATTTGAAAATAAAATATTTTAACAAAAACTTTTATTATAAATTATTTAATACAAATAGATATCTCTCAATATTATTAAATAGATGGTAAATTGTATATTTAATTATTATTAAATAGAAGATGCGTTTTCTTTGCAATCTGACCAATATGTGAGAGAATATTTATGTATTGGTTTTTGCCACTAAATTTTACATAATGCTAATTCATAGCTTACACAAGCATTTAAAATCAGATTTTATTCTTCTCGTTAACGTACACTATTATTGTTCTTCCGTGCAGTACACAAAGTGATCCCAAAAAGTGTAGAGAATGTCAAATAAACTCAAGCTTTTACTCTAAATTTCCTTATTTTGACTTGCCTTACTATAAAATACAAGATTAAAAATATGCCCTAGATATTTATCAAGGAAAGACAAATACATACTACAGTGCTAAAGTGTTTTCAACTTGATCTCCACAGTTGTCAGCATTCCACAACTTGTAACAGCTGTCAAAACGAATTGTTTCATGCCACCTCTGGTTAAAAAGTTTATTCGTTGTTACTTTTTATTTTCTTTTTTCAAAGATCTAAATCTATTGTGTGGCGAACAATACAGAAAACCAAGAAAGGAAGGAAAGACGAGAAACTGGAGGAGTAAAGCAGGACATTAGTGAGAAACGTTCATGCAATTCTCTAGAGCATTGTTTTCTTGGCTCTTCTGTATGCTATGGAGGCCCAGATGAGTATTATGACTCTGCCAAACAAAGAAAAGATGATATAAAAAAGGTAACATATCAGCTTTTTTCCTTTTTCACTGTATTTTTGTATACTAATGTCTATTAGGCTGTTAATAATCTGGATCGGTTAATGTGATTGTACCAATGACATATTAACCGAAAGTCTAAAAATAAAAAGAAGTAATAATTTATACGCAATTACCATGAACTTAGGAATAAAGGCTGAAGAAACAAATTATAACTAACAATTGTATTGGTTCTCATAAATTTAAACAATTTTATCCTTATAATCATAAGATATTTATTTGTTCATTCTGTATGTTTTCTTACAGATTGGAACCAAAGTAAAGGAAGTGGAAGAAGAAGCTGATCCATCCAACCTTGAGTATACAACCAGGGGGGATTGGTGGAAAGGTAAGCTAACTTGTGTTAAAACTCATATAATTACGTATTCCTTTTTGTCAAGAATCTATTGATTTGATATCCATACGTATATTTTACAACTATGAAATGCTTTAAACGAAGAGTTATCATTTGGTTATTATAGGTTCGCTTTACTACTAACATTATGGACGTTCTTAATAACATATTCCTCGATGAAAGAATTCAGGTAC
The DNA here is from genome assembly GCA_018584345.1 of Thuja plicata. NCBI lineage: Eukaryota > Viridiplantae > Streptophyta > Pinopsida > Cupressales > Cupressaceae > Thuja > Thuja plicata. The sequence continues at coordinate 8,637 of MU226732.1, forward strand.
TTTTAACTGTACATCTTAGAGACTTTGATCTATGCTTTTGTTTGGTTCAATTAGATGGATTATCAAGATGTTCGCAGATTTTTTATATTTAACTTATGAGTTATTTATTTGGGTAATTTGAAGTCACATTGAGGGCAATTTAGGTTTTAACAGAACATTCTCAGCTTTGAAAACAGACTGATAAATGAGTTTTATAAAAGAAGTTAGGATAATTTCAAATGACCTACTAAAATAAGTCCAACCCTACTAGAAATAAGTCAAAACCTAGAATATATAATTTAAGGTTACAGAATATAGTGAAATATTAAATTTGAGCTTAATGGAATTATTGCATTGTTTGTTAGGTGATGAATACAACGGCAAAGCTGAAAGAAGTGATTGAAGGGATTTGATGTGAGAAATATTACTATATACTCATCTTACAAAAGCATATAAGGATTGGAACTCTTCACTGGCAAAAGTTTGGGGACCCAAATAAATTGGAATCTTATACCAATCATTTGACGTTAACTTACGATAACTTACGAGGCACTAATTTTTAAGTTGCCTCTGTTTCGAGGTGCAGAGCTTACATGGTGACTTTAGCTATTATTCTCAGCATGTTTGATTTCTTTATATGCATATATGATGCATATGTTCAGGACTATAGAGCTTCCATGGTGATTTTACCTATTATTCTCAGAATTTTTTATTCTATTAACAACAGCTTTATATGTATATGTGATCCATATGGTCAGTGTCTACATTATTGTTAGACACATTTTCAAAGGCATAAAGTACATGGAATGCATTAAGGGTTAGAAGCCTTGTTCTAACGAGGACATGTCTATCAATCTTTCTATTAGTTAAAGTATATTTAAAAGTGGTGAATTATTATAGGTTGTATTAGTTTTATAATAATTGAATTATTTAAATTATTTTTAACGGCAATTTTGTGATGTAAAGAAAAGAAGAAAGTGTTTGTAAAACCAAATTGGTTCGTTTATAAAAACTATATTAATCTAAGCATATGGCCAATAATGTAAGAACACCCCTGTTCTGGCTGTAATTTTACTCACTGCCTTTTACTAAATTAGCTACAAGACATTTTGTCAAACATTTTGTATGACTACACCACCTAAACCATCTTAGTAATTCTGTGGAACAGTTTGCTTGCAAATGTAATGTAATTTTTCAGTTTATGTTTACAAAGCTAACTTAATTCGTTCTTCACGATAAGCAACTTACACCCAATGGAATCTTGCCAATTATTTTACAATCGCTTTCGCAACCTTCGCTCAATACTTGTGAAAGCAATTACGTTTAATACAACACCCAGTCTACACTGGAAAGGTTCGGAGTCTAGAAACCTTCGTTTTGAGTATGTGGCAACTCAGATTTTTCTTGATAAGGAGTAGTCGTTCACAAACAATGCCCAGGTCTGAATATTGGTTCGTCAATCGTACCAAGATTTAGAACATTAGAAATAGAAAGAAGGTACCGTAGGATCACGACATGGAAAGAAACTCAAATTCAGCAATTAAATTCCATGCCAATGTCGAATAGGAAAGGTGCGACTCAGGTGTATATATGTGATTAGAGAGGTGAGGATCCGCAGGTCCTTTGCCAGGGACTGAACCATATTCTCCTACCATTCGCCTCCACACATCAGCAGATGATGGAAAGGATAAAGCGCAGCAGAGCTCTTTTTTGCTAATAGTAATCTCACTTTCAAACATCCTCTTAGATCCACAGAACATCCTCTTAAAGTCCTCATGAACCAGTATGGTAGAAGCAAGTAAAGTCTTCAAGAGATGTAAAATCAATCCCTTAACACAATGCCTTCGGAAACTTGTGTTGAGGGATGGACGACCGTTTCAACCTTTAATTCCGCTTTGAAGGCCTCCGAAAATGTACATTTCTGAAACATAGAAAAATACCAATTTTTATTATTGATTTTTCTCATCTCTACTTAATTATTCCCATCTTCACTGCATCTAATCATATTCAGACTGCTCTGGATGAAGGCTACGGTAGATAACATCTACATCTTTTGGTAACTCACATGAGATCTTTGCATGCTTAGAAAGAACCTCAGAATCTCCGGTTCACAAATTAGAATGTTTATCGATTGGACACAGAGTCTTAAAAAGGGGGCCACAACAAACAAACCTCTCTCAAAACAAGAAGAGACACCCAAAAACTTGTACAAGCATGCACTTGGAGGAAAACTAGAAACTAAAACATGGATTCCCTTAAGGAGAATGCAGCATGTGCAACAACACTTTGAAAATAAGAAAACTTATAATCTACTATGTATAGGGATTTACATTGGAACAATGTTAAACAAATCCATTGACTCGTTAAGAAAATTACAAGTGTAGAAAATTACATCGAAGAGAAATTACAAATAACATAAAATTTACGTGGAAAAATCTGGTCAAATTGTACAACATAAAAACTACAATAAAATATTTTTCAATATTATTCTCAGAATTTTTCACAACTAAGTTGCTGAGTCCTAATTTTAGACCACTTACTAAATTTAGTAAGTATACTTGTACAACTACATGAACAACACTTTTTGAAATTGGTATTTTTCGTAAGTCACCAAAAATGGCTTACTATTTATAGTAAGTTGAGTCATAAATAATATCTAGTTATAGTAAGTTGCCACAAATTTATGACTAGATGATTCTATATGATGAATCAACCTCATTTGATGACTCAACCACAACTAGAGGATTCTCCATGATGACTCAACCACTACTAGTGGTTCTCCATGATGACTTCACATTCCAACATGACTGCCTTATTGAAGTAATTTTCCTTCCTAACTGGCTTATGATATTTCACATGCTTCTGAAATGCCTTACAAATATTTAGAAAAAATAAATTCACCCTTCTTTGAATGTTGTCCTCCTAAATGAACATGGGTAAACTAAATTTTCTCTTCTTGATTGATGCGCAGCAAAGGGGGGCGTCATAATCATCTATAAAAAACTTGTCAGATGCACAAAAATGTTGTCTCAATCCACAATGCTTGCTAGTGCTCAAAATTGCTTAAAAGAGTCAATCTATGAACTCAACCTTCCCAATGGATTACAATGACTCTAAGGGTTTCTACTTACCCAATCCAACTAATATAAACAGCTCTCAAAGGTTCAAGAGCCTTACTTATAGGCCAACCCTAAATACTGTCCTAATAGGCCTAATCCCGTACTAGGTCTTCAATGACTATTTTTTAGACTTTACACAAGAAATTTCCAAATGAATCCCAAAAAAAATTAGGGATTCAGACACTCATTAAGCTTTTATATCAAATATCCAAAACTCAGTATTTGGTGTCTTGGACCAAATCACCCATCTGACCAACTGTGACTGTCTTGAGGCCTAAATTACCCCACTTTTACAAAGAAACCCTGTCAAATACTTAACCCCTTATCTTGGCTCTTTCAATTTGGTGATATTATGTCTCAAATTAAGAGAAAATCCAATCGTTTGTCTCTAAGGACTCCCTAAGTACAAAAGCCTAAAATTGCTCTAAAAAATCCCTCAAAACTAGGACTTGATCAATCTTGGCCTTCCAAACACAACTCAACCAAAAAGAGGTTGATTCACCATGAGAAAGACATCCCGTAATGCATTCCAACATAAAAATATGCCCTCCTTTGACCAGATCTCCTGTTGCTACACATTAGCCACCAACTTAGTTAGTCTTCACAAAACAATAAGGGGAGAAGTGGGATAAAATACTTCCACAAGCTGAATTTTCCTTCAGTGATTCTATGAACAAAAGTATAGGTAAAATTCCTTTCCAATTTTTCTATGGACATATCCAAGGGGCATACTGGAGTTGAACAATTTGGAGACAACATGAAATTGGTACATGATCAACTTAGGTTGGCACTTAAAAAAAGTTCACAAGAGTAGAAAGAAAGTGCAGATAAGAGGAGGGATGTGAAATTTTAGGTTGGTGACTTGGTGTCGGTATATTTGAGGAAGGAGAGGTTTCATAAGGAGAAGCATACAAAGTTACTCGTGAATAAAGTTGGTCCTTGCAAAGTCTTGAAGAAGCATGGCATGAATACTTATGAGATATCAATTCCCTCTAATCTAGGTATATCTCCTATCTTCAATATTTTTTGATCTAACACCATATAAAGGTCATCATTATGTAGGTATAGCTATCCATGATGAAGAGTTGTAGGAAGATCTTTCAACTATACCCTCTCATGAACCCAAGAAGCCTGATAAGATCATTGATACAAAGGACATAAAAAATACTAGGAATAATGTATATAAAGAGTACCTTGTTAAGTGGGTTGGACACCCTAAACAAGAGGCAATGTGGATGGATGAAGGAAAGATGGGGAAGAATGACACTTCCTTGGAAATACTTATCTCAAGAGGAATTGAGATCAATCTACCCTCAGATTATGGTGCAAGAGCACCCTTTGAAGAAGACAGTGAGGTCACAAGGCCTCCATGATTTTACATGTTTTGATAGGACAAGTGCCTATAGGGATCAAAATATCCTAGAAATGTAATAAGTCAAAATTTGTAAGACCTAGTGGCTTAGGATGTGCTATAAATCCTATAGTCAACTATGTTCAGATGGACATGGTTTGGGTAGATTTGTTTTAGGAAGGGTTGATTTGATGTTGATATGATCATACAATGTCAAATACACTCTTGGTAGGTTCCTAAGATGATTAGCAAGTCAGTTTGTAAAAGTTGTCAACAAAGAATGCAAATGTTGTCAACAACAAAAGTTTCTAATTGCAACTTTTCAAATTATGGTTGCCCAATGTTCATAACCACTTGAAATCAGTTTTAACTATTTAGTTGGACATATATATGGATCAAACTACTCGAATGGAGGTTGGTTGAAGCAATGGTGTAATCCAAATTTGAAGATCAATAAAGAAAAATGTATTTTACCATTAAATTGACTACTTTTTCATTTTGTATAGAGTTGTATGTGATATGATGGTGGAAGGAAGTTGATAGTAAGTTAGAGTTCTTTTTTATATTTCATTTGAGTCTAGTTAGAGGCTCTAAAGTGGAGTATTGAGAGAGAAATTCTATCACAGTCACCTACACTTCAAATTCTGAGTAAAAACTAGGTGTACGACTTCTCCTCTCCATATTTCGATATGTAACTGAGGAAAAAAATATTATCATTGGTCATATGGGATATTGGAGAGTGTACTTTAGGATGAACCTAGTCTTAGCAAGGGAGATTGCAGATTGTGGAATTTATGAATGAAACCCTAGCCAGGCATCTGTATGTGATTAGCGGAGTAACATACACTAAAAACTTGTAGATCCCATAACTTTTGATGGGTATTGTTTCAAGACCCAAAAATGGAGGAATTATGTTCTTTCATGTACCCCAAGGTGTTCTGAGTGCTGTATTGAAGAAGTTCAATGTTTTAATGCCCAAATTTTCCCTATTAAGCCAAGCTGAGGGTTTCTAAGTTTGAGGAGTTGTCCAAGGATTCAACCCCTATCCATTTGGGAAAAGTGCTACCCCAACTAGTACTTTCTTAATGTGCAATAAATTTTCTATATCTTTTGGAATATTTGGTGACAAAACTAGAAAAGGTGTCTTAAATAGGCTACTAGGAGACCAGTGCCTTCTAGGCATCTGAGGTGATTGAGTGAATTTGGAACCAAAGAGCCAATTTGGTTGTGTTATGGAGTGTCAATGAGATTAATTGGCATGTTCAAAAGTCATTGGGACTTACAAATTTATTGGAGTACCATTGAGTAAGAAGAGTGTATAGAGAACACTTGGGAATAGGAGAGAATCAACACAAGAAGATATGTCTAATTGAAAGCAACTCTGAAGGGGGTTATGGGGGATTCGCTATGAAGAGTTGGTGAGTTTGGAAGAGGACACTTAAAGGTGTGGTGCCCTGGTTTGAGATACTGCAAGACATAAGGGGGTAGGATGCTGGATTTAATCAAGTAAGGACTTGAGATGGTTCAAGTTACTTATGAGATTTTGAGCTCTGCATTAATGATGATCTGTTGGGTATAATAAAGTTCTAGCTTGGATGGAGATATATTGATCTAATAGATCAAATTAAAGTTTGTAAAAATGTTTGGTCCTCTTTATTCTTTTCTAGCTAGATAATTACTTTTATCAGAGGCAAACCAAAACCAAGCAAGGGGGCATCAAGAGCATTTCGAACAATATTTGGTGATATAGGCCAGTTGATATTATCACTTGACAATCTCTCATGCTTGGCCTATCTATGAGTCACACTGAAAGGTAAGCTTCATACAAACTTATATATCATGGGACCCAGCTATGCTCGATACAGAATGTACCATTGACCACATTTGAAAAATCCAAAAAAAACATAGATTTGTAAGCTCTGTCACTATTCTCTTTAGTGAAATTTTCTATTGTGCTCAGTTGTTGAATCAAAGAAATAGCTTTAGTTATAATTAAATCTAATTCAGTAATGAATTCTGATAGATTTACCCTATTGACTGCCACTTCTTGGCTGATGTTCTCAATGAGTTTTTTTGGGTACTTGAGCTCTACTCTCTCTTCAATTGCCTTCTTTGAGCCAATGTTTTGTGTTGTAATTTCTTTGGTGAGAGTGGATAATTGATCAAGAATTGGTTTTCTTTGATAAACATCAACTTCATGTACAATCTGGTGCAAGATGTCCCTAGTTGTCTCCAGTACCATGGAGTCTCGGTGTTTTTTCCCTAGCTTCTCTTGTAATGCCTTCCTTTGGCATCTTTCACCGTATTCTTGTAATGCTTCAAAATCAAGAGTAGTTGGGTTACATTTTGGTATTTCAATAATTTCATCCAACGTAACTTCCAACTTAATCTTCTTAGATTTCTTCTTCTTTTGTGTAGCACTTTAGTGCAGTACCATTGCCAATTTCTCCCTTTCTCAGTTGTTCTTGATGAATTTACCTATTGTGCTTCTTTTTGCTACTTTGTGTCAGTTTCATCTTGTTGCGTGTCTATAGACATCTCCACACTCACCTTCACATTGTCAGGAGCACCTTTGCTGGTTTCCTCAGGAGTGCCATATTTAGGTTTATCTCCTTTGTTGGTGTCGTTAGCTTCATCATTCTTTGTTTATGCATTCTTCTTTGTTGTGTCTACATATTCTTATTTTAAATATCCTATGGTAACTTTATTAGCATCAGTTTCTGTTTGAGTGTCTCTGAAGTCTTTCTGATCATCAGTGTTTTCTTTCTTTTCCTCTTCCCCTGCATCCTTGGGAGTATCCTTTTTAAGTGACTTGTCCTTTTCTTGTAGAATATTGATAGCTTGTATCGATATTGGCATGTTGTCTGGTATGTTCACCTGTGTAGTATCAACTATTATGTCCTTCTTGTCGGTTGCATCCTTTGAAACATTGACATCTTCATCTTTATTAAGTTCCTTTGTTGGGTCATCATTAAGGTCAATGATATTGATATCTACAATGTTTTCATTTGTGGTGTTTGACCATGATTCATTTGCAACATCTATATTTGTGTTTTCGGTTGTGTCATGTTCTTCCTTTTCTAACTCAACATATGTGTCATCTTCTGTATCTTTTATTAAGACCTATTCTTGAGTTGCCTTATCAACATCTTGTTGTTGTAGGTCTTTGTTAGGGATTTCTTCCTTAGTAGGTATGTTCAGAATTTTACACCATTTCTTATGGCCTTCTTGCTCAAGCTCTATAATATTCCCTTCTAGAAATATGTAGGCTCTCAACTTTTGTGAGAACTCCTTTTGTTTTTCTCCATCATCTCATCAATTTATTCTTTCTTTGAATAAGGAGGCATGAGATTAAAAGGTACTCTTTCTCTTATTTCCTCCTCACTCTTCAAAGGGAATGTCCATCTAGCATACAGTCTGTTCAAGATTTCCCTTGGTACATTTTTTCTTTCAAACTATAGTGGTAGATATTTGAACTTGTACATTTTTACTATGATGGAATCTTCAACTTTGTTCTGATCTTCCAGATCTAGTTTCAACCAGCTTCTAATTTTAGAATTTGTGATAGATCTTGAATTTGCAATTGATTTACAAATTTCATCAATGCTCTATGGAGTTTTAATCTTGACATTTTCTACCTCTATAGCTTCATCTTGTTCGGTATCTTCAACATCTTCTTAGGTTCTAATGAGATTCCTTCCTCTTTTGTTTTTCCCTCTCTTCGGTGTAGCATTTTGCCTCTTATATGTTCTAACCTTTTCTTTCTGTAAAGGTGAAGGAGTTGAATTCTTAGATGTTTGGCTTCTTTTTCTAGAAGCAGTTGTGGTCCTTGGCTTTTTAGTTGGTGGAGGAGGTGGTGAATCTAACTCTTTGTCTTTGGAGTCATCATTTTCTTCATCTTCACCAATACGTATCTGTCCTTCAATTTCTTCCTCCTTTTCAGTTTCTTCCTCCTGTTCGGTTTCTTCCTATGTTGCTGACAATATTTTCTTGAGGTTCTTTACCATCTTGTACTTTTTGCTGACAATTTTCTTAACAACCCGACTAGATTTTATTCTTGTTTTGGCCTCTTCATATGTTCCAAAATTGGGTTGTTTCTTATCTAGTGGTTCATTTAACAAGGCATCAATTACCTTAGATGCAAGATCAATATTTATCTCATATTCTAATGGTTGAAGCCATGTTGTCCTCGATACAACAAGCTTGATGAAATTGTGATCTGTATCAACCATGAAACATATTTTATCTTTATACTTCTTAATTAGTTGTTTGGTGATCCTTACCCTCTTTTGCATTCATTCTTTGAATACATTAAAGTATTCATCCATGATTGTTTCAAGATTTTCTCCCAGTGAGGCTATATGTTCACTGATCTACATGGTGACCGGTTTTGTGCTATCCCATTTCACATCTCCTACCAATGGGAATGTTTCTTGAAAGTAAAAGAAAATAAACATTATGAGTGAGCCAAACTTACGTGTGTTTGACTTTGCATTCCTGATAGTCTTTAAATTACCTTTTAACTGATTTAGCAGTAGTTTGGATAAGTCCAACTATGTTCCCTTCTTCACAATCTTATACGCTGTGTCTACTGCACTAGATGCAATGTTGTTCAATCTTCTAGCTTGGAAGAATTTGTAGCTTAGAACAATTGCACCAAATTTCATCTCATCATCGATTATGTTGGAAACTTTCAATCCTGTGCCATCCCATTTGGCTCCAGTCATCTTCTTGGTTTTAGCCTTGGGTAGATGCATCAGTGCTTTTACTTTCACATTTACAGGCCAACTAGTGACCGCATGGATACATCTTAGGTTATCATCTTCAATTCATCCAACAAAAGTTTATGATTGTGCATTCGGCTTAGTACTAACTGAATCCACTCAAATTTGAGAACCTTTGGGAACATTGGGCCATTTGTAAACCCTTTTACTTTGATATATTTATGTTCATCTTTCAGTGTTCCATCTTCCTTGCATAGCTTCTTATAAGCTTCTTCAACCTTTGAATCTCTTATTTTTGCAATCTTGCAATGTATAAATGATCGTACGTATTCCACGAGAAAAACCCTAGCTGATATTTGTGAGAATGCTCCAGCACCATTGGTTTGTGAGGAAAACTCAGGGTGAAGCTTGTAGTTTGGCTCCTCACATGCCATATCCTTGATGAGCTTGAACTCATCCTTCTTTGTGTTCTTTGATTTCATAGTTCTTGATGTCGAGGCCATTTTTAAATTTTAGGGCTTTCTGTGAAATGCATGAAACATAGTTGTTGGTTATGTAGAACATACTATTTATACACCTATAATGATTTCTGATATGTGTGGAGTGCTCTGTGTTGAGTTGTGGTCAATCTATGATACTCTTGATTTCTGCTCAAAAATTGCTCTTTGTCACTCTGCTCTGGTCGTGGTGAACAATGAGACCGACCAGTCACCCTTTTTATAGTTGTTCAACCTAAAAGGTGTGTCATAAATTCTTACCAACCTCTTGGTGTGTGAAAATGAAATTAATCATTTAAGACTTCAACTTTCCTTCAGTGATGACATGACGTTACAGTTGGTTGTTATACCTCTTGCCTTTACCATTGGGTTTTGGTATTGCAAACAACTTGTTTACTTTTCTTAGCTACCGATGAGGCTTGATTTATACTAGCAACTTTTCTTTTAACTGACGCTTTTCTGTAATTGTAGGAAGTCTCAGTTTTGAGTGTGTACCGATGGATTTTGGTATATATGCCCGATAGCATAGTTATCGCAGATTTTAATAAGTAATACCATGATACATCTTTCTTATGCTAATTTGGCATTTAATCAATATATTATGGAACTAATGTAAAATAATAACTTGGGCAATGCAGTTCCATACTTACTTATTCTTCTTAGGTGGGGGTGGTGATGTCACCGGATCCATTGGATGGGGTGTCACCATTTGCATTGCTTGGTTCAACATCATCATATTTAGAGGCTCTTCTCCACATTTTGTCTCTTTCCCTCCAGATGTCTTCAATGGTGTTTCCATTGGGATATGTGTTGGTCTCTATCATTTGGTCTTTGTAGTCTTTCTTGAGATGACCAACTTTATGACAGTGTAAGCATGCCATTCAGGGGTTAGTCTAGCCTCTAGAATTTCTATTCCACTATCTCATACAATTTTCATCAATGTGACCAAATATTCTACATTTTGTACAATTTTTCCAAGTGTTGTAATCCCATACATATTGTTTACCAACTCTTTTCAGTTGATAGGGAGTTTCTTGACCTTTTGGCTTCCATGCTTGCCTTTTCTTATTCCAGCATTCTAGAGTTGTGTGCCCATTCATTTTTCAAGAAAGACAATATTTGTCCATGTAGGTTTCCTTCTCTGGTTGTTTCATTTCAGACTTACATACAGATGCTTTATGTCCTTTCTTGTTACATTTATAACAAAATCCTATGAATGAAAATGTAGATTTAGGAATACCTTTCAATTTCTCTTTGCATACATTTTATGTATGGCCTCGCTTTCCACAGTAATTTCATGTAATATTTTTTGGTCTTGGATTTGTATATGAATTATCTGGATCAGTTTGATTTGATGATTCTTCATTACAAGTGAAACCTTGATTTTTGTTGGTGTTGACTTCTCCTGTCCTTCAAGAAAGTCATCCATTCTTTTATTGCCTTCTTCAGCTTTCTTGATAATCTCATTATGCTGCTGCTAAATTCTTCTTTCATGTTTCAACTTTTCATTCTCATCCCTTAGCTCACCGATAGCTTCTATTCTTTCAATGAGTTCAAAATTCATTATGTTTTCCTCTTTACTCATAAGAATAATCTAATTTGTAACTTCATTGTGATGCTCTGTCAATCTTTGTATTTCAGATTCCTTTTCTTGTAGCTTTTCTAGAATCTTTCTTCTATCATCAATAGCTAATGTTCTTTCTTTCTCAACTTGTCTAGCATTGTTCATGACATCAATCATCCTTACCATCTGTGTCTCTTGACCGATTTACAGAGATTTAACTTGTCTATCCAGATGTAGATTGATTTTAGTTAGGCTTGTGATACTTTCTTATGATGTGTTTGATTCTTTGCTTCTAGTTGATTCTAAAGATTCAAATAAATCTGGTATCTCTTCCTCATGATAATCTATTTCATTACAATGAGATTCCATGATATTTATTTTATCTAAAAGTTCTCATGTTGATTCTAGCTTCCTTATACTATTCATAGAACATCTAAATTTCAAGCTTCTTATTCTCAATATTTTTATCCAGTCTGTACTTCTCCATTGTATGATCTTTTCTCTTAAGAATTTAAGCTTTTCCAAAGAAGAGACTTAGCTCTGATACCATTTTTTGGAATTAATGGGAAGTGTCTACTAAGAGGGGAGGGGTGAGTGAGTACCTCTAATTTTTTTTTATCCTTTTATCAATTAACCATTGTGTAATCCATTCATCTGATCTATACTATCTTGATGTGAGTTATATCAATTCATTAACTTAACATACATGTGAACATTCATAGAAATATTCATGAAAGTAATTGACACATACCACAAGATATGATATCGTAGAAAACTCTTGAAAGTAAGTAAAAACTATGGTGGGGATGTCACCCACAAAATCTTCACTATTTGCAGATTGGTAGAGGTCAGTTAAGGCTTACAATTTGATCACTTCTGATGATCTACCCTATTAGGAGTATCTGTGGAGACCTATTAAATTCTACTCAGTTAAGAGCTTTAGCAACACTATTGAGTGTGCACTCGGTTAAGAGATTTGTAGTTGGATAGTTAAATCCACCTTCCTTGAATGGATTTTTACACTTTGCTCCACTTGTTAGAATGATAGAAAATTACAAATTGACTTGGTAAATGCAATCTCCTATTGCTGATACAGATCACATTAAGTTTACATGAATATGATTATCACCTTATGTGATTGAGTAATACCTCTGGTTATCGGTAGCCTCTGTTCTTGGTTCTTGCTAACCAATTTTATCCTTTTCTCTTCTGGTTCTTGAAACCTTCAATCCAATTTTTAGTTTTCTCTTTGTTCTATCTTTCAGTGTATGCTTACCATAAGTGTTCTTTGCATACTAATGGAAAATTAATGTCACCATCTCCCACCTGCAAAAAATATTATTACTTAGTCGGCTCATTTCCTTTACAGCCAGAGCATTTGGAACCACTTGGACAAAGATTGAAAAATTGGGAGTTCTAAAAACTTGATTTTCCTGTGTCATCATGGACTACCCTTGCATGTTCAACCTCAATTTTATTCTTCTCGGTTTTCACATTTGCAAGAAACATGGTAAATACGTCTACATCGTGTCTAATAAACAACTTTTTGTCAAATTTCATTACAATGGCAGCCTCTATACTATATGGAATTGTTTCTCTATAGAAGTTCTCTGAAATACATTATTGTGACTAAATTTGACTTGGTTCTGTAAATCTTTTGCTATTCTGGCTCTATTTTAGAAGTTGATCTGCTATTTTAGGCCGCTATTTTTAACGGATTTTCACCTCCAATTGGTAATGAGCATTAGTATTCTCAGTCTCCAATGAGATGACATAAAATAAATATCCATTGTCATAAACAAATATGTGCTTATCGTGAGTATCTTATAGTAAAATATTAAGTTTGAAGCTCCATTTGCATGGTTAACAATTTGAATAATTTTTTCTTTAGGTTTTCTTTTAGTAATATTCTAAAATGGAACGCTTTCAAGTTGATTGCACTTAAATCCATCCCATTTCCAATGGATATCAAAATTAAGAGATCTATTTGCAGTGAAAATGCATTTCAAAATATAGATTTATAGCTTCGTTTATATGTTTTACTTTTTTATAAGTCTTGGTTATTATATTGTATATTAAAAATGAATAAATAATTAATTATAGATAATTAAAGAGATGGTAATATCAGTCCTAATCAATGTTAACAATAGAATGTTAAATTTTGTTTCATAATTAAAATATGTAAAATGTTGATTCTTTAAATTATATTTAATTTTTTTATTTCAATAAAATATTTTTAGATATGGAAAATTTATTAAAATGATATATTTTATATAAATATTTGATTAATTATTTTTAAAAAAATATTTAATATTGTTCAAAGAATTATCTTATATAAATTAACTTCAATTTTTAACAAATAATTTTATTTCAAATTATTTATAAATTTTGTTATTCTAAGAATTGCTAAACTTTAACTCTTATAGAATGATATCATTATTTACATGTTCTATTATAATATGTTAATAATTATGCATTAAACAATGTTAATATGTCAAATTTAAATCTGTCTTATTTAACATTTCAGAAAAGAAAAGAATTGTTTTCCCCTATTTCCATTTCTAAAATAAAAAAATAATATATTAAGTTATATGATTGAAAATTTGATACTAATAATATCATTGATTTGAGATTATTTGCTTTCTCTTTGTTTACCTAATTTATCCTTTTTGTTTCCTTACATAAAATTAATATTCTTGTTTAGACACATTCAATCTTATGATCATAATAAATCTTTTACATTTTAAGAAATTTTGGTTGATTGAGCTCAACAACATGCAAATAATCACAAAATATATTTCAAATGAATTTTGGTAATTTTAGTCTGATGTTGGGCTTTAATATGATTTGGTTACAAACTTTTGAGTAAACTATAGATTAGATGGCTGTGTTCATCTATTTTTTGTTACTTTCAATCACTTTACTAATTCTATTGTATTATTGATTCTAAACATGGTGTTCCACATGGATATTACAAATAGCCTCAAAACAGATTTCAATTCAATTGGTAATTTAGTCACTTTACTATTTCAATTGTATTATTGATTCTAAACATGTTGTTCCCAAAATCTATATTAATACTAATTAATGTTGGTTTTAAGTTTTTAATTATAAATAAATATTTGTAATGACCTCATCTTAGATGTACAACATCTACAAATTAAAGGATCCTTCACAAACTTTTTATTTAGAATAAATAATTTAAGATTGTAATAAATGATAAGCATTAAAAACCCAAAATTTTCTTTTTCACTTTCATGATATCTCAAATGATAAAATTAGATTTAAAGATAAACACGAAAATAAACTTTAAATTTCAAAATATTGGTAAAAGCTCAATAAACCTAGATCATAAATATTGTTTTTCATTCATCAAAGTGTATTTTGAATTAGTTTCTAACCATAAAAGAAAATAATTTTTTTTTCTTACATTTAAATAAATATTAAATTTATTATCAAACTTGAACTAACAACTTTTATAAACTATGGGCTCTTTGTTAGTCTTCACAACCCTTTGCATATGAATTTGAGGGACCCAAAGGTTTGTTTTAAAGATGGAGAGATTGGTGAAACCTTTAAATGAAGTGTCTGAACAAGATTATCACTTGGAGAGTGAAGTTGCAACAATTGAAGGTACTGAAAGAAAAGTTTGAAGCATGAAGCTAGATTGATGAGATTCAAGAGTGGAATGTCCAAAAAAAATTGGAGTCGGAGAAGATCCAATAGAGATCAAGGGAAGAATTGAGCCAAAAATAACTGAAGATTACTACTACTAAATTATTTAAGAATAAAAAAATTTAAAGAAGAAATGGTTGGAAGGATTGTAAACATTAATTAAAGAAGTTGCAATCAGTAGGTTACACATCATTTTCAAAGTCTCACTCTATTTGTTATAGTTGTCAAAATCCATAACTAATGTCAAGTGTATGTTGGGCTACCTCCTCAAGAAGAAACTTGTAGCGTAGTGAATAAATGAAAATCACATTACCATCATAAGAGATATAGATCATGTAGTGGTCAAAGATGCAAAGGTCATATTTTTTCAAAGATGCACTTAGCAAAGTGGTGATTTAGAGAAACAAAAGCACTAAGAAGTAAACACAAGTAGAAGCTTCATGGTAAAATCTATAGTCAGATAGGTTTCAAAAAATATTTTGAACACTTTGTTAGGTGTCCATTGAAGTTCCAAGAAAGACCTAGGGCAACACACATTATATTTTAAAGGTCATTGTACAATTTTGTAAAGACACGTGTCACCGTTTTAGAAGAGTTGAGGTTATCCTACCTATAGCTAAAGTCAACTTGATTTTTTTTCAAATAAGTAGAAAAAAGGTTGCAAGTGCTTCTAAGTCTATGTGTTTAATGCATCATATGCAAGGGGTTACTATGCAACAATATTAAAAGTTTTAGATATGAGAACATGAAGAGGTAGTGGTCAAAGATATAAAGGTCATATTTTTTCAAAGATGCACTTAGCAAAGTGGTGATTTAAAGAAACAAAAGCACTAAGAAGTAAACACAAGTAGAAGCTTCATGTTAAAATCTATAGTCAGATAGGTTTCAAACAAGATTTTGAACACTTTGTTAGGTGTCCATTTAAGTTCCAAGAAAGACCTAGGTCAACACACATTATATTTTAAAGGTCATTGTACAATTTTGTAAAGACACGTGTCACCATTTTAGAAGAGTGGAGGTTATCCTACCTATAGCTAAAGTCAACTTGATTTTTTTTCAAATAAGTAGAAAAAAAGTTGTAAGTGCTTCTAAGTCTATGTGTTTAATGCATCATATGCAAGGGGCTACTATGCAACAATATTAAAAGTTTTAGATATGAGAATTTGTTTTTGATCCTTAGAAAACCACTACTTGAAGGCATGAAAGAGAACACCAACACTAAAAAAAGGGTGCTATCTTTTACAGGTCATCAACATATTATCAACAACAAATGAATAGAATAGGTGTTGTCAAAAACAAAATAAAAAAGTAAATAATACACTATCACAAAGGCTAGTAGCTCTCATCAAGAGTGGGAGGTCCACTCACTCGCCACTTGTAGAGCAGAGTTTGAGTTTGAAGAGCTATTTTCTGGAATTTTCAGACAATTGTCTATGAAATTTTGTCATTAGGATCCCCACCACAAGGGGGAGAAACTATTAAAACTGCATTTGGACATATGTTAGAACAATGGTCAGAGTGTTGATAAAGTTGTACATTATTAACTGAAGCATGGAATAGAGAAGGAACAAAAGGTAAAGAATGAACCACATGGATATATTGGGTCACAATAGTAGGAGTAGGAGTGGTATCCACATGGTTTAAATCATATGTATCCCTTATATTTACAATAGGAGAATGACCGAAACTTATAGTAGGAGGATAACCTAGATTTGTAGCATGAGATTCATCCTCATTGTCGTCTTGTGAGGAGTCCTTAGAGGTAGAATCAAAGAGAGAATTAGAATCATGAATAGTCATATGATCATCATTTTCATCCTTGCACCAAGTGGAAAGAACTTTATAATGTAAAAGAGAACAATTTGAAGCTAGATGTCTAGTAGAGAAGCAACGTCGACACCAAAAGGGAAGTTCTTATAATCAAATAATTGATTCCAAGGCCTATTCCTATCCATGAGCACCACATCCCCTAGGAATGGTGTGGAGATATCCATGTCAACCAGAATGCAAGTGAACATACAACAACCTAGAAAAACTCTAGCCTCATCAGAAAATTCAAGTAAGAAGAAGAGAGGAAAATTTGAGCATAGTTGAATTCTCGAAAGAGATAGTCAAAATCTCATCAACAAATTAAAGAAGAAATTGAAAAAGTGCAACAACAACTATTGGAGAAAAAGTTTGTAATTTTAACATAATTTAGAATTTGAGTCCTTGGCATTAGAAGAATTATATGGAAGATCAAATGGGGATAGAACTTGTTTGAAATTACAAAAACTTGAGTGAAGTTGTCAATGGATTAAAAGAAACAATTGTTGGCAAGTGTTTCATTCAATAATGTTGTAGGAAACTTTACGGTTGTCATTTATGGAAACACATCTAGACTAGATGGTCGCTTGGTGTAAAACATAGTTTTTGATTTACAACTTGCTAAATAACTAAGTCTGAAAAGCAGAATTATAGAGTATAAGAGTACAGTTTTGGTTAGTGAGCATAGTGTATGGCGAAAGAAGGCATGCGAGCTTAGGAGAATCTATTTTGGGATGTATATGAGCTTCAGTTAAGGTCTCTTATTTTTTGGCATTGATCACAATAAGTTACAGTACTGTTGAAGACATGCGAAGATAAAGTAACAATGATACAAGACATATATATATAGGAAGATATTTTTTAGAAAGAGAAGTAGTATGTAATTGTATAATGGAATATATCGATGCGAACAGATAAAGCAATGTGATGTCAGAATAAAATAGATGGTGATGCGACCTACAAATAGAAATACCTAAGAATAAAATATGCTTGTATTGTTCACTATTGACAAATAATTGTAACATCTAATCATATTTCTGATTGTATGAAGAGTGAGCTCAGTATACCTTTAATAGAGTTTGTATTCCTGTAACAAGGAAATGTGCTAATGTAAAAACTAGCTTGTAATAGGGTGAGGTCTCCAAATGGGGACATAATAATTTTAGTATATTTTTTTATGTCCCATCCCCAACGGGGTTTTCCCTTGTCCAGGGTTTCCTCGACAACAAATTTATGGTGTTATGAGTTGTATATTTTATGTTTATGTTCTTTTCATTACAATAGTTATCTGGTTAAGTTGGAATTTACTAAGTTCATGTCTAAAGTTTTGTAATACTAATTCACTTCCCCCCGGCCCCCTCTTAGTATTACTTAATCCTAACAATTTGTATCAAAGATATTCATCCTTGGAGAGATAGTATAACAACTTAAGGGAGATCAAGATGGATTAAGAAAGTTTGGAGGAAAAATTTGAAGCTGCGCTTGAAGACCTTGATAAGGCTAAAGAAAAGAATAGTGACTTGAGATCCAAATTGAGAAGAGTTGAGGGTTTCATCAAGAAATTGAAATAATAACTTGATCTATCCATGAGTTATAGATAAGATCTTATGGATAACATAAAGGAGGATTCAGACAATGATACTTCTGATAATATAAAATAGCTTGAACAAGAGAAAGATACTTTGAAGCTTGATCAAGAAACTATGTTTCTTGATATGGATAAAGGGATTAAACATGTAAAGGATGATAGAAACAAAATTAAAGAAACCTTAAAAAATTTTAAATATTTAGATGGGACAAATGAAGATGGAACTTGATCACTACAAGAATAAATATCCAGAATTAAGGAAATATAATTAGATCAATAAGGGAGAAATTGTTGAGGCAAAGAAACATATTGAAAACCTTCATTCAAGAAGTGATAAGATTGATGAGTAGAGAGATAGACAGAAACCTAAAGGAGATATGACTAGATTTGGCTTCAATGAAGCTGAATGTTCAAGAACCTAAAGAACACATCAGACCTTTCAGAGGTAGATGTTTTATATGCAACAAGGTTAGACATATGAAGAAATACTACAAAGGTAAAGCTCCTTACAAACCCTCTTCAGGATATTGTTTTAATTTTAATGCATTTGGACACATGAGCCTGTAGAATGGAGGAAGAATGATCAATCAAGAATCAAGAAAGTTTACAATAGAGAAGGAACAATAGCTAAGATCACATGTTACAAGTGCAATAACTTTGGACATATTGCAAAGTATTGTAATTTTCATATTAATCAGAACAGACCACCTCCTACATGCTACAAATATCATAATATAGGACATATAACAAAGTTTTCAGATACAATAGAAATGAGAATATAAGTGGTCCTCCACCTAATGATACAAAGAAGAGTACTAGTGATGTTAAGACTATTACATAAGGATTTAACAGATATTAAATAGAAAAGAAGAATATCTTAATAGTGGTAAGGTATGAAAATTAAAGGAATCAAGTGAGGAAATGGTTCAAGGGGATTCAGTAGATGCTACTAAATCTTCACTTGATTCAAAAATTGCCACATCAACCTAGATGCCCAAGCGTGGCCTTATGAGGAGGATTGGAAGGAAACATCATAAATATATCTAGCCCCTGATTTTGAGGAGTAAGATCTTGTGAGCTTAGAGAGAGTACGTGGAAACATTATGGAACATATATCTATGATCACATGGTTTTACAATATCTATTGTGTGATCACTATATTGTTAATCAAATTGATTATGTGTAGATATGAGTTTTTTGGGAACTATGTCATTATTTACATAGCGAAGTATAAGGTCAATCGAAATACCTTTTATGAACCTAATTTGAAGAACATAGCCCTAGGAAAAAGAATATTTGAGATGAGAAAAACATAGAAGCAAGTTTTTTGAGTATTTGATCGAAGCGGGGATCTCATTAAATCGGCAGATAAAAGGTATTTATGTCATTCATGAAGCTTTGGTTATGGATACTTTGTTGAATTTTGATATCGCAAAAAGGATTAAGTATAAATTAAAGAAACACTCTACAACATTACGCATGTCAAAGACATTAGGGCTTACATTCACTGAAAGTATGAGTTTCTAGGAGACTTTGAGATCTATAAAGAGGTGACGGATATAAATGGAGCAGATAGTAACATGAAAGTCGAGTTTGCACATCTAGAGAACCTTAGTATAATATAGATGACTAAAATTTATGAATTTGATGAAGAGGAATGGATTAAGATCATTTTAAGTAGATTTCATGACCAATTCATTTGGCTTGGATATCATCTAGTAAAGATTTGCAGTGACTTATTTTGTGATATAGAAGGTTTGGATAACTCTAGTGTTATCCCTGTCGCAAAGAAAAACATAAAGAAACAGGTGGAAACCCAAATGCATTCATGATGGGATAAGAGAGTGTTGGCCATTAATAACATATTTCCGCAAGATGTTAGATTGATTTAAATGATTCTAGGTTATAATCCACATTACAACAACAAACCTAACTTAGTATTATTGACATGTAACTGATTAAATGTTTGAGAATGTTAAGTTGAAGATGATGCAAGACATTAAATAAGTTAATGATTTGTATTGTCATTGATGTCAACTTGATATCATTTTTATGGTTATATACATAATGCCAAAGACTTTAGAGAATCAAAGGAATAAAGGTTATGCTTTTAGCAATGTATAAAAGTCAAGTATTCACTAAGTGACAGACTACACCGGCGGAGTGCACACCATCGGTAAAGACAGAGATAAAGTCACAGTGATGCCCGATGAGAAGAAGATAGTGTTTCCTGACAAAGAAGAATCAAAGGATGCCCGACAAGCTAAAAATAGTGTTTCCTGACGAGAAAGATCCAATGATGCCCGACAGACAGAGATCCCGAAGCTAACTAAAGTTACACCGATGAAACTGGCAGTTGTTACCGATGATGAACTGCAGAGTTGACCGACATAATAGAGAAATCAGAAAATGACAAAATATCTAGCTGGTAGAGCTAAAGGATAGACTTAACTAGTTGTTTGATTTTTTTTATTCAACCATAGTTAATTAAATGATTTGTATAGTTGGCAAGAAGATAACTACGAGATAAATCAGGAGTTAAAACTGTAAATCAATTTGGCTGGATTGTTTTTCATGCCAAGAATCAAGAATCAAGAACCTAGAAATAAGGAACATCATGTCTATATAGGAGACAAGCATAATTCACTGCAAACAGATGCAAAGAGGTAATTAGATACACAGGGGACTGAACTGATAGAATATGTTGAAGAGAAATTGATGAAGTATTAACTTCATGCAGTCCTGATCAATCAAGCTGAGGGAGAGATAAACAATTCTACAGACACCGATGAATAGAAAAGCATAGCATCATAGGGTAGAAAGAGTTATGTACAAATGATTTGTATTGATACATTGATCAGAAAGATATTGTAAATAAATAGATATGAAAATCTGTAATTCAGTTACATTAGAAACAAGTCATTTTGTTTCAGTTTAACCATTGAAGCATTAAGTCTCTTAACAGAGTAGGACTTAATAGTATTTTGTAATTGAGGTATATCCTAATAGATTACTAGAAGGTTGACTCATGATAGTAGCACCGATCTTACCTAAAGCCTATTGACAGTCTAAGAAGGATGTTGATTCAAGGATGGTAGCAAGATTTGCATAAAGCCTATTGACAGTCATGAGACTGATTCAAGGATGGTAGTGTAGATGCCAGATACTTAGTGACAACCTATGTATAAAAAACCTCTAACAAGGTCGCACTTAACCGTGTGTTTGTAACCTTTAACAAGGTTGGATCCTAACAGGGCTCACTTTAGAAGAGAGAAAATTTGGGGTACTGGTCCCAGTGGTTTTTCCCTTAATAGGGTTTCCACATTAAAATCCTTGTGATATATGTGTATGGTTCATTACTTTATTGTTTTACATTCTACATATACATTTATGGATTGATTAGTATACTCTACATATTTACTAAGTATCGGTAAATACAGTTTACTGATTATCGGTTATCAAGGAGAATAAGGACAGACAAGGTAAACCGAAAGACAGTTATTTGTTTCAAGTATTTCAAAGGCATGCATCTTGTAGGGACTTAATAATTGGAGAAGTATTGATTGGTGGATTAAATTGGATAAATTTTTGATACCACTGATTCACCCCCCCTCTCAGTTATTACTAACAATTGGTATCAGAGCTTGTGTGCTTAGAAGGAAGGTTCCAAGACCTAAGTAAAGGATCACAAAATGAACAGACGATATGTGCCCAAGTTGAACAAGGACAACTTTGCTTCATGGAAAAGCAGGATAAAGATTCACTTATCAGGTATTGGCAATGATATTACTCAATACTTAGATAATGAATATGTGTTGCCTATAGGACCATTGACAGTGGATCAATTGAGAGTAAAGCATGAACATAACTGCATGGTTATAGAGATTTCAGCCTCACTCTCTGATGCTCAATTTGAGGATGTCAAAGATTGCAAAAATGCAAAGACAATGTGGGACAAGTTGAAACTTTTACATGTTGGTGATGCAAATGTTCTGAGAGCTAAGGCAGAAAGCTTTAGAGGAAAGTTTGATGATCTCAGAATGAAAGAAGGTGAAAATATCACACAGTACAACACAAGAATAAAAGAAGTAGTCAATGATATACGAGGTGTTGGAGGTACACTTGAAGAGGAGATAATGGTAAGTAAAATCCTAAGAACCTTATTGCCCATTTAAGCTATTAGAGTCTCTGCTATTCAAGAAATGAGAGCAGTAGAAAATAATACAGTCACTCTTGATAGCCTGATTGGTAGACTAATTTCATTTGAGATGAATAACTTTGATAATAGTGTCTTACCAAGCT
>MU226732.1:31416-48274 GCA_018584345.1 Thuja plicata
AAGGTAAATACAAAGGTAAGTTACCACTTGTATGTTTTAATTGTAAAGAGATTGGACACTTTGCTGCAAGATGTCCTAAAAGAAAAGATGATAGAAGTGATAACAGATCTTTTGAGAAGAAATCTAACAGAGGTGATAACAAAGATTATAGAGGTTACCGATGATCAGAAAGAAGTGATACTCAAGATTACAAGGACAAAGGAAAAAAGGCTAGCTATCTAGCTACTTGCAAAGATGAAGATACTGACACTGAACCGGATGATGATATTGAGATAGTGTTTGTAGCTGTGAAGGATGATTTAGATGAAGATGAAAGGTATGAAGAAACTGCACTCATATCTAAGATTAGTTAAAATGATATCTGAATTATAGATAGTGGCTACACTCACCATATGACCGATGACAAAGAAAATTTTAATACTTTTGAATACTATAAATGTGGTACAATAAGAATGGGAAATCATTATCCTTGTCAAATTGAAGGTAAAGGAATAGTAATGCTGAATAACCTAATTAAATATGAAAATGCTTATTGGGTAAAAGGATTGAATTATAATCTATTGAGTGTTTCTCAGCTGAATAATTAAGGTCATAAAGTAGCATTTGAGAACAAGAAGGCAAAACTCTTTAATGAATTAGGAACACTGATTGGTACCAGTGAACAGACCAAAGGTAACTTATTCTATCTGAATGATACTAACCCCACTTGCTTGATGACTAGAAACGAAGACATTTGGCTATGGCACAAAAGTCTGTGTCATGTGAACTTTGAAAACATGATGAAGATAATCAGAAAAAGAAGTGTAAGAGGCTTACCGACGATGACAAAGCCAGACAACATCATGTGTAAGAATTGTCAAAAAGGTAAAATGACAAAGTCTAGTTTCAAAAGAAAAACCTGTACATCTGATGATATTCTAGAATTAGTCCATACTGATTTATGTGGACCTATGAGAACAAAGAACTATTATGGAGATAGATATTTTATTCTCTTTGTTGATGATTACTCTAGAATGATGACAGTCATGTTTCTAAGAGAAAAATTTGAAGCATTCAAGATGTTTAAATGGTATAAGGCTATGGTAGAAAAACAAAGTGGTAAGGATCTGAAATGTTTGAGATCAGATAGAGGAGGAGAACTTATATCAGATGAATTCACTAATTTCTATAATGAGCATGGTATAAAAAGACAAGTTTCTACACCAAGAATACCAAAGCAAAATGGGATTGCTGAGAGAAGAAATAGATCAATAGTTGATTGTGCAAGAACACTGATGATAGAGAAGGACATCACCCAGATCTTCTGTAGGGAAGCTATTGGCACTTCTGTCTACACACTTAACAGAGTACAATTAAGAAAGGACTCAAGAAAAACTCCTTATGAGCTATGGTATGGTAAAACACCCAATGTAAGTTACTTCAAAAATTTTCGCAGTCAATGTTATGTCTTAAAAGATCAAAGAAATGGAAAGCTAGACGCCAAAAGTGATGAAGGTATTTTTCTAGGGTATTCTACCAAAAGCAAGGCTTTTAAATGTCTAATCAAGGCTTCTAACAAAATAGTTGAAAGTGCAAATGTGAAGATTGATGAATTTATAGAAAAGAATCAGATGGTATGCACAAAAGAACTAGAAGTCTACAACAAGTTTATATATTGTGAAGAACCCATAACTCTACCCAAACAATAATGCATAAATCTAGAATAATAGAATGTTGCAACCGACCGTCAGAATGCTATTACCGATAGTCAGGATAATGATCAAGATAATGTGCAAGGTAATGAAGATCAAGCTGATATGCAAAGAGTTGTACCTCTACTTGCCAGATATGTAAGAAAGAACCATCGAGAGGACCAAAGCATAGGAGATAAGAAAGCTACTACAAGAACAAGAAGTAAGTCTTTAAACTCAAATTGCTTAATTTGTGAGTTTGAACCAAAGTCTGTCAATGCTACACTATATAATGAAGAATGGATAAGTGCTATGAATGATGAGATTGAATAGATTGAAAAGAACAAGACATGGTCACTTGTGCCAAGACTAGATGACATTAATGTCATCGGTACAAAATGGATATTCAGGAACAAACTAAACAAGAATGGAGAAGTCACAAGGAACAAAGCAAGACTAGTAGGCAAAGGGTATGCACTAGAGGAAGGTATAGACTATGGAGAAACCTTTGCACCCATTGCTAGGACAGAAGGAGTAAGAATTCTACTTGCTTATGTTGCATACAAAGGATTCAAAGTATATAAAATGGACGTCAAGTCAGCATTCCTAAATGAAATACTTGAAGAAGAGGTATACATTGAACAACCAGAAGGGTTTGTGGATCCAAGAAAGAGGAACATGGTATGTAGACTTCACAAAGCCTTGTATGGATTAAAACAAGCTCCCAGAACCTGGTATGAATGACTTCATTCCTATCTAATAAGTATTGGATTCATAAGGACTAGTGAGAAAAGTAATCTTTATTTGAAAGAAGATACTAATGCTAACACTTTGATTGCTGAAATATTTGTTGATGAAATCATATTTGGAGGCAATGATATGCTATGTAAATCATTTGCTAATGAGATGAGCAAGGAATTTGAGATGTCTATGTTTGGAGAGATCAAGTTCTTTCTTGGTCTGCAGATCATTCAACAAAGTGAAGGTATTTTCATTACACAATCCATATACATCAAAGAAGTTCTAAAAATATTCAAGATGGAAGAATCCAAACCTGTTGGAACACCGATGGTTACTAGATGGAAATTAACAAAGGAAGACAAGACAACAGAGGTAAATCATACTCTATACAGATCCATGATAGGGAAACTCATGTATGTTGTACATACTAGACCGGATATTGCACATGCAGTAGGAATTGTTGCTAGATTTTTTGCTAACCCCGGGGAATTTGGCTTATGGTATAGAAGAGAAGGCAAATTTGAACTAAAAGTGTTTACCGACGCTGATTGGGCTGGAAATCTTGATGACCGGAAGAGCACAACTGGAGGAGCATTCTTTATGGGGAAGAAAGGATGCTTCTCTCAGTCTATTGCAGAAGCAAAATATGTTGTTGCTGCTCAAACTGCTCGAATATTGCATGGATCAAATAGTTGCTATAAGGTATGCATATGAAGATCAATGAACCAATAGTTATTTATTGTGACAACACCAGTGCAATAAATATTTCCAAGAATCTAGTCATGCATGCGAAGACTAAACACATTGCCATCAAGTATCATTACTTAAGAGAAAAAGTTCAAGAAAAAGAGGTAATACTTGAATATGTTCAATCAAAAGAACAAATGGCTAACATCTTCACCAAGCCACTACCCAAGGATACATTTGAGTACCTGAGAAAAAGACTAGGGGTAAAACCCATGTCTAAGAGTCAGTAAAAGGACTGGATGCTGCATCAGCCAAATATCATCAGAATATCATTCATGATTGATGCAAGCAAAAGATGAACTTCAAAGCTACATCTATATACATAGAGGTATATACCAGAACCAGAGCACTAGAATAGATTGTTATATTGATGATGGATAAGGGAAATTCAAGGAATATATTATGGATAGAAGACATTGTTTTACATGTCAGATATTTGTGAAAATATTTGTTTGGCATTAATGTCAAAGGGAGAGAATGTATCCATATTATCATAAAAAACTATTCATTATCATATTACTCCAAACAGGAAGAGATCATATCCAAAGGGAGAGAATATGTATAAAATTTGCAAGTAAAAGAGAAAGACATCAAAGAAGCAGAAAAGTTAAAGAGAAAAATTGACACAAACAAAGGTCACAACACATCAGAAGTAGAAAAAAGAAAGCTACAAGAATCAAGTCTAAGTTTACACAGAGCTTACCGGTGGTCATACATTTTATCGGTTATCAAAACAAACTATTTGGTAATTTGATGAATCTCTGCAATTGTATTTCATATTGTATTAGCAATAGTATAGTATGATAATATAGTATGTTGCCATCAATGCCAAAGGGAGAGATTGATGACATGTAACTGATTAAATGTTTGAGAATGTTAAGTTGAAGATGATGCAAGACATTAAATCAGTTAATGATTTGTATTGTCATTGATGTCAACTTGATATCATCTATATGGTCATATACATAATGCCAAAGACTTCAGAGAATCAATGGAATAAAGGTTATGCTTTCAGCAATGCATAAAAGTCAAGTATTCACTAAGTGACAGACTACACCGGCGGAGTGCACACCATTGATAAAGATAGAGATAAAGTCATAGTGATGCCCGACAAGCAAAAGACAGTATTTCTTGACAAAGAAAAATCAAAGGATGCTCGATGAGCTAAAAATAGTGTTGCCCGAAGAGCAAGATCCAATGATGCCCGACAGATCGAGATCCCAAAGCTAATTGAAGTTACACCAATGGAACTGGCACTTGTCACCGGTGATGAACTGCAAAGTTGACTGATAGAACAGAGAGATTAGAAAATAAAAAAATATCTAGCTGGCAGAGCTAAAGGATAGACTTAACTAGTTGTTTGATTTATTTTATTCAACCACAGTTAGTAAATGATTTGTACAGTTGGCAAGAAGATAACTATGAGATAAATCAGGAGTTAAAGCTGTAAATCAATTTGGTTGGATTTTTTTTCACACCAAGAATCTTGAATCAAGAACCTAGAATTAAGGAACATCATGTCTATATAAGAGACAAGCATAATTCACTTCAAATAGATGTGAAGAGGCAATCAAATACACGGGGGAGTGAACTGATAGAAGATGCTGAAGAGAAACTGATGAAGGATTACTTCATGCAGTCCTAATCAATCAAGCTGAGGGAGAGCCAAAGAATACTACAGACATCGATGAACAGAAAAGAACAACATCACAGAGAAGAAAGAGTTAAGTACAAAGGAGTTGTATTGATACATTGATCAGAAAGATATTGTAAGTAAATAGATCTAAAAATCTGCAATTCAGTTGCATTAGAAACAGGTCATTTTGTTTTAGTTTAACCATTGAAGCATTAAGTCTCTTAAAAGAGAAGGACTTAATAGTCTTTTGTAATTGAGGTATATCTTAACATTTTACCAGAAGGTTGACTCATGATAGTAGCACTGGTCTTACCTAAAGCCTATTGACATTCTAAGAAGGAGGCTAATTCAAGGATGGTAGTACGATTTGCATAAAGCCTATTGACAGTCATGAGACTGATTCAAGGATGGTAGCGTAGATTTTAGATACTTAGTGAAAACCTATGTATAAAAATCCTCTAACAAGGTCGCACTTAACCGTGTGTTTGTAACCTTTAACAGGGTTGGATCCTAACAGGGCTCACTTTAGAAGAGTGAAAATTTGGGGTACTGGTCCGAGTGGTTTCTCCCTTAACAGGGTTTCCACACTAAAATCCTTGTGTTATATGTGTATGGTTCATTACTTCATTTTTTGACATTCTACATATGCAATTATGGATTGATTGGTATACTCTGCATATTTACTGAGTATCGGTAAATACAGTTTACTGCTTATCAGTTATCAAGGAGAATAAGGACAGACAAGGTAAACCGACAGATAGTTATTTGTTTCAAGTATTTCAAAGGCATGCATCTTGTAGGGACTTAATAATTGGAGATGTATTGATTGGTGGATTAAATTGGATAAATTTTTGAGACCATTGATTCACACCCCCTCTAATTTATTACTAACAAGTATCAGCAGGAGTAATTATGATGGCATATAGAATGGTGAAAGACAATGTTAAGTATAACCTCTGCAAAGTAGTTGTACAATAGTTTTTGGAGAATATGATCCAAATAAAAAATGAAAAGTCAAAGGAATTTAGGTTTGGGTCTCTATTGATACACATGTATAATCATATTGTTCATAGTTTTCCTTGTATGCATGGGCTAGAGCTTGGAAAGACGCCGAACCCACTGAAATTCATATCACACAGAACTATAGAAGAAAAAAATAGTTCATGGGTTGATAGTAAATTATTTGGGATGATAAAAATATTGTTGAGATAGATGAAGGAAAGAATGAGGATCCCTAAGGCATTGATAGAGAAATACAGGGATACAATATGTTTCATGGTTGAAACTAATTATGTTTTATTTGAGGTAGTGCAACCTAGGATGAAGTGGTGTTATCCGCTAAGATATGAAGATAGTTGTGAGGTCTTGACTATGCAAGTAGAACATATTATATAGTTAGAAATTGATCCATCCATAGAAAGATGGGGAACCTATGAAGATAAGGGAATAACAAACTCGAGCTGCAAGAAAGATAAAATTAGAAAATGTGGTAGATGATCTAGAAGCCAAGGTTGGTATATCAAAGGAGGAGGTGAAAGAGGTGTTAATATCTAAGTTCTGTTGATGATTAGTGACCAACACTTAGTCATTCATTTAGGCAGTTTTAGTTGGATATCACTCTGGCCAAGCTAAAACTATGCAAGGCCAAGCAACATTGCCGAGTATTTT
Source organism: Thuja plicata (assembly GCA_018584345.1). Taxonomy (NCBI): domain Eukaryota; kingdom Viridiplantae; phylum Streptophyta; class Pinopsida; order Cupressales; family Cupressaceae; genus Thuja; species Thuja plicata. Next base: position 37,879 of record MU226732.1, read on the forward strand.
TAGTTTGCCTAGTTACATTATCGAGCCGAGTTACATTGCTGAGCTGAGTAGGATACAGAGATGTTAAGTGCCGAGTAACAGAGAAGTCAAGTGCCGAGCAGAATAGTTTTTGTATACATGTCTGGATTGATTCGAACTTTGAGGATAAGTGATCTGGTCGACTTGTATAAGATTTTTGGGCTGAATTATGTATGCATTTAATTTTTTTATCCTATGCATGATCTATTTCAAATATTAATTGTAATACCATCGAGGTATGGGTATCAGATATTGATAGTTGATCTAGATCTCGCTATTAGACTTGAATAGATATATTAGATTGCTTCTAAACCCTATTTTATGTGTGTAAGGAGAGAGTAGACAAAGTGTGTGGTGACTGCATTTTCAAGTAAAATGCACAGAGGATTATTTTGTTAAGAAGCAGAGATCAAGCAAAGTGACAACACAGTGAACAACAGAGTAAAGTTATATCAAATTATGAGATCATAGAAGGTACTTGAAAGAGGAGATCCATCATCAGCATCAGAGTGCATAAAAAAAGATCAATTCTTGAGACATTCTAATCATTGTATTAGGTGAAAATCTCTTAACAGAGTGGTTCTAGCAGACCTTTCTTAATCTCCTAACAGAGTGCTTACTTTATTGTAAGTTAAAATCCTTTCACATGGTAGATTGTAATGATATTTAGCTCTTAACCGGGCAGACCTTCAATAGGGTAGATTGCATTTTTCAATCAACATTTGTAGCCTTAAAAGGAACACTTTATTACTACAGTAGTGGAGAATTTTGTGGGTGTCATCCCCACCCCAGTTTTACCTATTTGGGTTTCTAGGTTACCAAGTTCTTGTGTTATATGTTATTTATTTCATTGTGTTTATGCTATCTGAGATTACATTAGATTCATATATGTATTAATGTGGATCAATTTGTTTTAAGTGTTTAATTTTGAAGATCTGATTCACTCCCCCCTGCTCTAAGTATCTTGATTTCCCATTATTGTATTTCCAACAATTTGTATCAGAGCTCAGTTCTCTAAAAAGGTCATAATAAGCTTGAGAATACATATCTTGAGATGGAGATATACAAGATGGGTAAATTCATTGAGAATCAAGAGGTTGATATTCATCTAGTACTACAATAGCTTGAGACAACAAGATAGGAATTAAAGAAGTCCTTGACTGCAAGGAAAGATTTGGCCAAACTAATGAATGACACTCATTATCAGGAAGAGGACACTACATATATATTTCACAATGGAGATTCTACTGAGAGTGATGCAGCAATAGTAGATCTACTGGAAAAGAACAGTGAATTATGTGAAGAAGTCAGAAACTTGAAAAAGGAACAAGAAGCCCAATCAATAAGAATGTGTGAAGTTGTTGAACAGAAAAAGAAAGCTTAAGATGACAAGGCTATGGCAGAAGAAGACAAAAGAATGATGACTACCTAACTTGATGAAAGAACACATGATGTACAAACAATAATATTCAATCAAGTAGACATAGCAAATCAACTAGTACTTGTGAATCAAGAGATCAGTAGGAAATAGTTGGAGATTGTAAATCTTAGATCTGAGAATAGTCAATTGAAAGATGAATTGAGATCTGAGAAAGAACTTAATAATAGAGTGAATGATCCCAATGCTGCTATGAGCTACTTTGAACAAATGGTGGAAGCATCAATAAGACCTAAAGATTCTTCTGGATTAGGTCACACTGAACACCATACAACCACTAAAGATGTAGAATCATCTAAGACAGGTGAAAGAAGGTATGGAAAGCCAAGAAACAACAAACCTGTTTGCAACCACTATGGGAAACTGGGTCATACAACAAACATTTGCCAAAGCAAGAATGGTAAGACCAATCCAAAAAATAACTTTAATGGTTATTGCTTTAATTGTAATAAGTTTGGACATCAAGCACGTGAATGTAAGACAAAGGCAAGAAAAACACCTAGACTCAATGGTAATTTCTATAATTGTCACACATATGGTTATAGAGCACAAGATTGCAAATCTAAAGGTAAACATCATTAGACATCAAAGGTACAAGAGAAATCACCAAGAACAGGCAATACTTACAATTGGGCTTACAATACATGGCATAGTTGTCATTACTATGGTGAGTATGGACATGTTCCAGAAAATTGCATAAGGACACATTTCAGAGGAAAGTATAAAAGTTGGATGAATGGAGGCCTAGTTTGTCACAATTGTCTAAAAATTGGTCATACAAGCAAAGATTGTAGGACTAGGCTACCTACTCCTATTGTTGAGAAAATTAGAGTACAAATGAACAAGACATGGGTTAAGAAGTCTGAACCATGCAGCAGTGAAGCTAGAGAAGTCGAGGTCACCCAATCTAATGGATCAGGTGATCACATCATCTCCAACTAAGAAAAAGAGTTATGTAAGGAACTGCATCTAAAATTCTTATCTTACATCAGTTCCTAACATGAAATGTACCAAAGTCCATATTTGCATATGTTAAGATGCACCAGGACATATTTTGAAGACAAGTGCCGAGATGAGCCAATTGCATTATAGGTGTCGAGCACCAATCATGGACACTAAGGCTGAGTTCTTTAGTGAGTGCCAAGTTTTGTTGGCCGAGTAAGTTTTGTGATGGCTGAGTTTAGTAAGCTAAGTGGGATGTAAGTTTTGTTAAAGCTGATGACAGTTGGCTTGCACTAACTCAATGGGAAGAACATTCATTTCTTGCCTACCTTGACCTTTCAAATTCTATAAAGGATGAATAGTTGAAACTTCATTTTTACTTTGCGATTGTTACTGTTTATGAAGCGATTGAAGTAATTTGTAGAATTGATCTTAATGAAGTTAGCATCAAAGATTTCATCAGCGTGCCGTCAGTAATCCTATGGTGAACAGTGCAAAGCATTACTTGTCAAGGTTCTCTGTTCTTCATCTTTCAAACCCTAATTTCAAGATTATGGCTGCAAGTTCATCTACACAAACTAAGAGTATGGAGGGAGAATAACAACAAATTTAGTTAGTATGGAGTGATGAATGTGAACCTCTCAACTTTTGAGCCATTCATGAAAGTGCGATTCAGAGTGATTTAACGAGAGCCCTCTCATCCATTCCACCCAAGGTACTTATGATCCATGATGTTTTATCATGTTATATGGTTAAGATTGGTGAAGTAGGTGATAGTGAATTGACGAAATACTACAACAAATTGTGTGTCAATGGAGTTCTGAAGGCAGAATTCAAACATTTAGCAGACAAAGGGTTAATTCGTGCCCTAGATTTTCCACAAGGTTTCAAAGATGAATGGATTAAGGTTATCCTTAGTTGAGTTCATGATATGTGTATGTGGTTGGATAATGGACCAGTCAAGATCACCAAAAGCATGATTCATCAAGTGACTGGATATCCTGTAGTGAACAAAAAATAGACAATGAGAGATAACAACAAAGAAGAAATTACGTTGAATAGTGGAGCCATATGGAACAACAGAGGTATGACTATCTCTACAATTATAGAACTAGAAAATGATTTTGGAGTAAGAGTAATAGCACATAAGTTCTATCAGTCGAGCAGATTGGATAGTGTTCCTTGTACAGCCACTGATCAGGCATGGAAAATTGTTAAGAAAAATCATACATATGATCTTGCTGAGCTACAATAGACACAATTAGCCGAGAACCTAGCATCAATCAGAAAGGCTAAAAGATCATCATCTAAGTTTGGTTCCTTACTAGTTTGTATAATTTTCTACATTCAGGATACATTTCCTACATTGGGAAATACTGTTTAGAAAAAGGATAGACCCATTACAGTTCTGATTAGTGAATGTATTGCGAAACTAGGAAGTAATTTCAATAGCATTATGGGAATCTATTTTGTAGATTTCAAAAATAGAATGAGATTAAGGACTAGGATTCCTAGGTCGCTAGTGGAGAAGCATTGTGAAGAAATCTATTTTCTAGTTGATACAGATAACACTTATATCCAGGCTGTGACACCTAGGATAACATGCTTAGAACCATTTCCATATGAAATTAACACTGATGAAGCATTAGCTACCATCATTGCACTCCTAGCTGAGGCAATTGATACTATAGCAGAGAGATTTGGAAATTTTGATGAGGCTAAAGCTAAAATTTCTGGAAGCTTGAATGAGGGAACAATGGAGAGGAAAAGAAAGAAGATTGTGAAAAATCTGAAGAAAATGGCTGGTTTAGGTAGTGATGAAGAACTTGAGGATGCACCTTTAGGCCTAACCACTGGACAAGGTGAGGATATATCTACAGAAGAGGAAGTGAGTGCATCAAAAGAGGTCACTAAGAAAGCTAAGGGAAAAATACCATCAATTGTCATAGTAACCAAGCTGAGAAAAGCTAAACCTAAGGTTACACCTCCTACAGCTAATCATCTGAGGACTAGAGCATCTACTATTACTTCTCCAGCAAAAGTACAAATAGAAGTATATGGAAAGAGGAATGTTGCAGAAAGTAGTTCTGGAAAGGAAGCTAAGGTTGCTCCTAAGGCTGAGTTGAGTAAGCCACCAAAGAGACCAAGAAGGATACTAACTTTGGTGATAGATAGTGATGAGAAAAACATAGAAATTGATGAACCCAGCAACATACCTACAACACAATTCAAGAAACCAGCTAGTGTTGATGAGGTATGTGACACTTTGAGGAATTCAACAGGGTTAGCAACTTTTAAGTTCTTTAAGTATGAGAAATTGAATATTGTGGATAGGCACAAAGTTCAGGAAGCACTCTTGGATATGATGAGTACTTTCAAATTAACTGCTGCATAGATAGGAAATCATGTACCAAATGAACTATATGATTTACTGTCAAGAAAATGGGAATTTTCACTTGCCACGAAGAGACAGATTAGGGAAGGAACTCTAGCCAAGATAATACCTGAGTTAACTTCAAAACAAAGAGCCAAATTCATTGAGGATTACAAGAATAGGTTTGTTCCTAAACTCAGAGGCTATGTTGTTCTAAAAAATGATATTGAAGGTGTAGTACAGTAGAGCACAAGGATCTAGAAGGAAATCTTTGGACTGGCCATTCCAAAAGATAAGAAATATGGTGAGTGAACATCTAAGAAAAAGATAAAAGAAGTTGAAGTGAAGACTACCCTTGATGATGACATGTAACTGATTGAATGTTTGATAATGTTAAGTTGAAGATGATGCAAGAAATTAAATCAGTTAATGGTTTGTATTATCATTGATGTGAACTTGATATCATCTGTATGGTCATATAAATAATTCCAAAGACTTCAAAGAATCAATGAAATGAAGGTTATGCTTTCAGCAATGCATAAAATTCAAGTATTCACTAAGTGACAAAATACACCGGCGGAGTACACACCATCGGTAAAGACAGAGATAAAGTCACAGTGATGCCCGATAGGAAGAAGACAGTGTTTCCCAATGAAGTAGAATTGAAGGATGCTCGACGAGTCAAAAATAGTGTTGCCCGACGAGCAAGATCCAAAGATGCCTGACGGATGGAGTTCTCGAAGCTAACTGAAGTGAAACTAATGGAACTGGGAGTTGTGACTGGCAACAAACTACAGAGTTGACCGATAGAACAGACAGATTAAAAAATGACAAAATATCTAGCTGGCAGAGCTAAAGGATAGACTTAACTGGTTGTTTTATTTGTTTTATTTGACCACAATTAAGTAAGTGATTTGTACAACTGGCAAGAAGATAACTACGAGATAAATCAGGAGTTAAAGACAAAAATCAAATTGGCTGAATTGTTTTTCACGCCAAGAATCAAGAACCTAGAATTAAGGAAAATCATGTCTATATAAGAGAAAAGTATAATTCTTTCCTGGAAGAAAGAAATCAGATACATGGGGGAGTGAACTGATAGAAGATGCTGAAAAGAAACTGATGAAGGATAAACTTCATGCAGTCCTGATAAATCAAGCTAAGGGAGAGCTAAAGAATTCTGCAGACACCAACGAACAGAAAATCACAACATCACAGAGAAGAAAGAGTTAAGTACAAAGGAATTGAATTGATACATTGATCAGAAAGATATTGTAAGTAAATAGATCTAAAAATCTACAATTCAGTTGCATTAAAAACCTGTCATTTTGTTTCAGTTTAACTATTGAAGCATTAAGTCTCTTAAGAGAGCAAGACTTAACAGTATTTTTTAATTGAGGTATATCCTAATAGATTACCAGAAGGTTGAATCATAATATTAGCACTAGTCTTACCTAAAGCCTATTGACAGTCTAAGAAGGATGCGGATTCAAGGATGGTAGTAAGATTTGCATAAAGCCTATTGACAGTCATGAGACTTATTCAAGGATGGTAGTGTAGATGCCAGATACTTAGTGACAACCTATGTATAAAAATCATCTAAAAAGGTCGCACTTAACCATGTGTTTGTAACCTTTAACATGGTTGGCTCCTAACAAGGCTCACTTCAAAAGAGTGAAAATTTGGGGTACCGGTCCTAGTGGTTTTTCCCTTAACAGGGTTTTCACGTTAAAATCCTTGTGTTATATGTGTATGGCTCATAAATTTATTGTTTTACATTCTACATATGCATTTATGGATTGATTGGTATACTCGGCATATTTACTGAGTATCAGTAAATACAGTTTACTACTTATCAGCTATCAAGGAGGATAAGGACAGACAAGGTAAACCGATAGACAGTTATTTGTTTCAAAGTATTTCAAGGCATGCATCTTGTAGTGACTTAATAATTGGAGAAGTATTGATTGGTGGATTAAATTGGATAAATTTTTGAGGCCACTGATTCACCCCCCCTCTCAATTATTACTAAAAATTGGTATCAGAGCTTGTGTGCTTAGAAGGAAGGTTTCAAGACCTAAGTAAAGATCACCAGATGAACAGACAAGATGTGTCCAAGTTGAACAAGGACAACTTTGCTTCATGGCAAAGTAGGATTAAGCTTCACTTATCAGGTATTGGAAATGATATTACTCAATACTTAGATACTGAATATGTGTTTCCTACAGGATCATTGATAGTAGATCAACTCAGAGTAAAGCATGAACATAACTGCATGGTTATAGAGCTTTCAGCCTCACTCTCTGATGTTGAATTTGAGGATGTCAAAGATTGAAAAAATGCAAAGACAATATGGGACAAGTTGAAACTTGTACATGGAGGTGATGCAAATGTTCTGAGAGCCAAGGAAGAAAGCCTTAGAGGAAAGTTTGATGATCTCAGAATGAAAGAAGGTGAAAAAATCACACAGTACAACACAAAAATAAAAGAAGTAGTCAATTCTATACGAGGTGTTGGAGGTACACTTGAAGAGGAGATAGTGGTAAGTAAAATCTTAAGAACCCTATTGCCTATATATGCTATTAGAGTCTCCACTATTCAAGAAATGAGAGTAGTAGCAAATAATACAGTCACTCTTGATAGTCTGATTGGTAGACTGATTTCATTTGAGATGAATAACTTTGATAATAGTGTCTTACCAAGCCTAGAGTCTGCATTCAAGTCTTTTATGAGAATAAGCAAATCTAGTCAGAGACACTCATCTAGAAGAGATAGTAAAAGCGAAAGTGAAGAAGAAGATCTAGATGAAATTAAAGCACTCATGGCAATAAGAATGCTAAGAGGCAAAGGTAAATACAAAGGTAAGTTACCACTTGTATGTTTTAATTGTAAAGAGATTGGACACTTTGCTGCAAGATATCCTAAAAGAAAAGATGACAGAAGTGATAACTGATCTTTTGAGAAGAAATCTAACAAAGGTGATAACAAAGATTACAGAGGTTACCGACGATCAGAAATAAGTGATACCAAAGATTACAAGGACAAAGGAAAGAAGGCTAGCTATCTCATATCTAAGATTAGTAAAAATGATATCTGGATTATAGATAGTGGCGACACTCACCATATGACCAGTGATAAAGAAAAGTTCAATACCTTTGAATACTATAAAGGTGGTACAGTAAGAATGGGAAATGATTCACCTTGTCAAATTGAAGGTAAATGAATAGTAATGCTGAACAACTTGATTAAATGTGAAAATGCTTATTGGGTAAAAGGATTGAATTATAATCTATTGAGTGTTTCTCAGCTCAATAATTCAACTCATAAAGTAGCATTTGAGAACAAGAAGGCAAAGATCCTCAATGAATCAGGGACACTGATTGGTACCAGTGAATAGACCAAAGGTAACTGATTATATCTGAATGATACTAACCCCACTTGCTTGATGACTAGAAAGGAAGACATATGGCTATGGAACAAAAGGTTGTGTCATGTTAACTTTGACAACATGATGAAGATATACAGGAAAAGAAGTGTAAGAGGCTTACCGATGATGACAAAGCTAGACAACATCATGTGCAAAAATTATCAAAAAGGTAGAATGACAAAGTCTAGTTTCAAAAGAAAAACCAATACATCTGATGATATTCTAGAATTAGTCCATACTAATTTATGTGAACCTATGAGGACAAAGAGCTATTATGGAGATAGATATTTTATTCTATTTATTGATGATTATTCTAGAATGATGACATTCATGTTTTTAAAAGAAAAATATGAAGCATTCAAGATGTTTAAATGGTATAAGGCTATGGTAGAGAAACAAAATGGTAAGGATCTGAAATGTTTGAGATCAGATAGAGGAGGAGAATTTATAACAGATGAATTCACTAATTTCTGTAATGAGCATGGTATAAAAAGACAAGTTTCTACACCAAGAACACCAGAGAAAAATGGGATTGCTGAGAGAAGGAATAGATCAATAGTTGATTGTGCAAGAACATTGATGATAGAGAAGGAAATCACCCAAATCTTTTGGAGGGAAGCTATTAGCACTACTATCTACACACTTAATAGAGTACAATTAAGAAAGGACTCAAAGAAGACTCCTTATGAGCTATGATATAGTAAAACACCCAATGTAAGTTACTTAAAAAATTTTGGCAGTCAATGTTATGTCTTAAAAGATCAAAGAAATGGAAAGCTTGATGCCAAAAGTGATGAAGGTATTTTTCTGGGGTATTCTACCAAAAGAAAAGCTTTTAAATGTCTACTCAAGGCTTCTAACAAAATAGTTGAAAGTGCAAATGTAAAGATTGATGAATTTGCAGAAAAGAATGAGCTAGAAAGCACAAAAGAACCAGAAGACTACAAAATTTTTGTATATAATGAAGAAACCATAACTTTACCCAAGCAACAGTGCTTAAATTTGGAACAACAAAATGTTGCAACCGATGGTCAGAATGTTTTTACTGACGGTTAGGATAATGATCAAGATAATGTGCAAGGTAATGAAGATCAAGCTGATATGGAAAGAGCTATACTTGTACTTGCAAGATATGTAAGAAGGAACCATCCAGAGGACCAGATCATAGGAGATAAGAAAGCTGGTACAAGAACTAGAAGTAAGTCTTTAAACTCAAATTGCTTAATTTGTAAGTTTGAACCAAAGTCTGTCAATGTTGCACTAGATAATGAAGAATGGATAAGTGCTATGAATGATGAGATTGAATAGATTGAAAAGAACTAGACATGGTCACTTGTGCCAAGATTACATGACAAGAATATCATGGGTACAAAATGGATATTCAAGAACAAACTAAACGAGAATTGAGAAGTCACAAGGAACAAAGAAAAACTGGTATGCAAAGCGTATGCACAAGAGGAAGGTATAGACTATGGAGAAACCTTTGCACCCATTACTAGGCTAGAAGGAGTAATAATTCTACTTTCTTATGCTGCATACAAAGGATTCAAAGTATATCAAATGGACGTCAAGTCAACATTCCTAAATGGAATACTTGAAGAAGAGGTATTCATTGAGAAACTAGAAGGGTTTGTAGATCCAGACAAGCAGAAAATGGTATGTAGACTTCACAAAGCCTTGTATGGATTAAAACAAGCTCCCAAATCCTGGTATGAATGACTTCATTCCTATCTAATAAGTATTGGATTCATAAGGACTAGTGAGAACAATAATCTTTATTTAAAAGAAGATACTAATGCCAATGTAACCACCTAAATTTGGTCTGTCGCAACTATGGACCCTATTTTCCCTAAGTGTGATCATACCCTTGATTTATGTCCAAACGACCCTGTTACTACTTGGTATAATTCTTTTAATCAATGTAATATCCTAGGTGATTTTTATCACTGATTTATGTTAACTATTGTAGCCATACAATTCAAATCAATTTTGACCAATCAAATCAAATTAAAATCAAACATGGCTATAGTATTTAATTATGAAGGAATTAAATAAATCCCTAAATCAAACACCCACTTGCAATTAACCCATTCCCCTAGCCTATTTAATTTAATTAACATGGCTATAGTCCTCTAATTATTAAAAAGCAATTTCATTGTTTAAATAATTAATTCCTATATTTCTAAATGAATTAAAT
>MU226732.1:94424-110826 GCA_018584345.1 Thuja plicata
GCCTATGATAGGTTTAGGAGTGTTATCTCCAAATCTAACCATACCACCTTTGTATTTTTCTAGATGAACAAATTTGTCTTTGTCACCTGTCATGTGGTGTGAGCATCCACTGTCAATGATCCAATCAATTCTGACATCTACTTTGGAAATTAATGCCAATTCTTGTTCTTATTCTTTATCTACAATGTCCATTTCTTCAAGCAACCTTTCCATGTCTTTAAGGGAAATGAATCCAATTTCATCTCCTCCTGAAACTTCATCAGTTACACCTTCTTCGTCATGGTAACATTCTTTCCTATATTTAGGTTTGTAATCAGATCTGAACTTCTTGACTTATGGGGGACACTTAGATGCAAAGTGATCAATCTTATTACATGAAAAACACTTGAATGGAAGCTGTCCTTCATACTTACCTTTCCTTTCTTTTCTCTTTTAGCAATCATGGCAATTATCTCTTTGAGTTCTTCATCAATTTCTTCATTCTCATTATGACTAGAGATGTGTGAGGATTTCTTACCATGGATTGAAGCTTTGAAGGTTGTTTCATTCTTAGGTTCATTCTTCAATCTTGATATCTCAAATGCAGAGATTTTTCTGATCAAAGTCTCTCTCTTGAAGTCTTGTGAGAATTGCATAGTTTCTTCTAGAATACTGATCTTGTTTTCATAGTCTGATGTCAAAGTAGTTAATAACTTATCCATTATATCTTGTTCTGATGTTTCACCACCATTATTCTTGATTCTGGATACTACTTAATTTATCCTCTCATTGTAAGCTCTAATGTTTTCTTCTGGTAACATCTCAAGACTATTGTATTTCTTCTTCCATGTCTTCCTGTGTGCATTCTTTTCTTAAAAATCTCCCTCAAGCATGTCTTCTAAATACTTCAATATGATATATGCTTTGTCAATCTTCTTGATTTCAGAAAATTCACTGTCAGATAAGGCACTGATTAGGGCTTCTTTGGCAATTGCATTATTGGTAAATGTTTCCTTCTTTCTTCTAGTAGCATCATCCTTTGCAAGGTCTTTTAGAGATGGAATTACAACTTCTTGTGTAGCAATCTCAAAGATCTCAAATCCAATGCACTGTAGATGTGTTATCATTTTGTTCTTCCAATATAGATAGTTCTCTCCATCAAACTTAGGGCTCTCTTTTCTGAAGTATGCCATATGATCTACCTTAAGCTATTAGGATTTCTCTCCAAGGCACTTAGCTCCAATACCAATTGTTAGAATACTTCACAGATAACTAAGAGGGGGGGTGTATCAGTTATCTGCAACTTTAAATCTTTATCTTATACTTATTAATCTAGATTGATACAAAGTAAATGCACATACAGATAACACATTACACAACATCAATTTGGTTATGGGGAAACCAAATGGTAAAAACCCTGGTGGGAATTAGTACCCACAAAGAACTATACTTTTTATAGTGATCCCTGTTAAAAGATCTTCCAAACCTGTTAGGAGTTGTACATTACAATGCAGTAGTATAGTGACCTGGTTAAGGGTCAGACCCTATTAGGAGTCTTTTACAATAACCCTGTTAGGGGTGGTGGACTCATTGTCCAAGTGGTGAAGGCTACAACCTTCTGATTATTTGATACACATTGTATCAACAAGGTGAACTACTGTTTGTGACACTGCTTGTTTGATTAGTTCCTTTTATGCACCGATGCTTTAACCTCTTTTAAAGCACTACAACAATCTTCTCTATGTTTTGAAAGCTTCTAATTTAATATCTATATTACCAACATATGATAAATATAGCTCTGCTACTTTAGCACTCTGCTCTGCTTTTCTAATCTCTGCCTTTCGCAACTCTTCTTATTACAAATGATCTTCTATAAGTACATACACCAAGTATGAGATCATGGGACTTGTAGGATAACTCTTATTAACATCCTTTTCGGCTCTACTAAGCGCGCAAGCATAATTACAACCACACAAGTACTAACTGAATAGATGCATCGCTTCACTAAGTCGGCTTCACCAAATTAACCATAACATTGCAATCTTCTTGAAACACATTTGTCACATTTAGATTAATATCAAAAACTCATAAATAATCATGAATATACACATGCATATCCTGAAGATAGGTGCAACTCGATCAACATGTTACATACATCGACCTTAAACCGTTATTCCTCCAGAACTATAACCGTCAATAACAAAATTACATATCTTTACTGAAACTTCATATCTGGGTCTGCATGTATGAACATAACATAGTAAACATGTCAACAACATATATATATCCACACTAGTCTTTATGTCATCATATAGATAAGTACATATAGAAGTAATATTGTGTATTATATGTTGTCATCAATGACAAACATACAATCAATCAATTGTTTAGAATCAAATCTCCAACAAGACCTTTAACAGGGTAGATTTCATTTTGTAATCAACATTTGTAGCCTTAACAGGCATAGTTTATTACTGTAGTAGTGGAGAATTTTTTGGGTGTCATCCCCACCCTATTTTTACCTATTTGGGTTTCTGGGTAACCAAGTTCTTGTGTTATGTGTTATTTATTTCATTGTGTGGATGCTATCTGAGATTACATTAGATTCATATATGTATGAATGTGGATTAGTTTGTTTTAAGTGTTTAATTTTGAAGATCTGATTCACCCACCCTCTCAGTATCTTTCTTTCCCATTATTGTATTTCCAACAAGAGGTATGAAATAAGATGAGAAAAAGATATTGGGTATGTGCATGATCATGGTATGCCAAACTAGGCCCTTAAGTGGCAATAAAAATTCAAACAATCAATGTTAGGAAAGTTCACGTAAAATTTTGAACAAGTTATCAATCTAATATAAAAAATGTTTAAGAAGAGAATCTATAGAAAATTTAATTTAGTTTTTAAGATACATGACCTTTTAAAAAAAATAATTCTATATGGTTAAATTTCAAATTTCAATGCAGTACGATGAAAATTCATGAAAAAGATAAGAAGTAGGTGTATGTATGAGCACCTTAAACATAATCAAATGATAATATTTTTTTAACAAGATTGTAGATATAAGTAGTAGACTCATGTTTGGATGTGACACATATTTTTTTGTAATTTTTTCCAAGTTAATAATTAAATATTATTTTCTACTACAACGTTTCCAGAATATTAAAAATCCCATGTCTCACCATGTTAACTTAGTCTAAACTTCACAAAATTGAAAACATTTTATTTTTTATTGTTTCAGGAAAGCATATAATGTGACTCATATTTTGGATTTCAAAAATTCTATATCGTTTGAAAGTTATAGCTAATTTTTCAGTAAGTCTATCAATCAGGACTAAAAAGATAAGTAGGTGTATGTCTGACCACCATAAACATAATAAAATGATAATATATTTTTACTAGATTCTAGATATACGTAGTAGAATTATGTCTGTATGCGACACATATTTTTTGAAGTTTTTTTACAAGTAAATAATTAATTATGATTTTTCATCTACAATTTTTTCAAAATGTAAAAACTCCCATGTCTGACCACCTTAACTTAGTCTAAACTTCATCAAATCAATTTTTTTTTCTTGTATTAGGTGAAGCATAGAATGTGACACATGTTTCATATTTAAAAAATGTTATACCCTTTGAAAGTTATAGTTCTTTTTCAACTAGTCTAAGTATCATAACTTCTTTTTGGCATACCATGATCCTACACATACCCTCTTCTTAATTGGTGAGCAATGCTCCCACACCCCTTCCACCACCACAAGTTGAGAAGAATATCACTCCACCTCCTACTATGATTCATGTACTAGAAACCACACCTACATCACGAAAGAAAACATTGCAGGAAGTAAATCCTAGAGAATTTCCTAGAAGGAACACAAGGTCCACCAAACAGGACTCTGCACCAAAGAAACAAAGAACAAAAATTTAAAAGAAGAAGGGAGAAGAGAATAAATTTGAAGAGAAGAGCACTGATGTGAAATGACTCTCGAAGTATGACCTGGAAGTATTGGCAAAGAGAATAATTAAGCACAAAAAGATTATCTCATTGGTTAGATACTATGACATGTATCAGGCATCTGATAAAATTTTGATTGAAGACACGGTAATAAATCATTTACTTGCTTTTAAGAACTTTTTATAAATTTAAGGAAGTATACTAGAAGAACTTAATGAGAAATTAGAAATAAGGAAACAATTATCTCAAAATAGAAGATGAAGAAATCAGAGTACAAGTTGAAGATATGCTACCTATTATTTCAGTCAAGGAAATGGAAAAGATATTAAATGATTTGAAACCTTTGTTGAGAACCAAGTCAAGATTGGTGAAGATATTGGGAAGAGAGCATGAGGAAGTTATTGAGGAAAAATAGAAGGCACTTGATAAGGTTTTGATGGAAACTGAACCTGAGAAGTCCTCACCTCCCAAGGATAATAAGCCTAAAATTATAAAAGGTGAGTCATCAAGGATAGTTAATGTAAAACTTGATACATGAAAGGATGAAGACAATAGCCCATTTGTCAGTACTATGAAGCAACTAGATTTATTTGTTTTTGGTCTGCCTGTGTCTTTGGACACTTGGCAGGATGTTAGTGATTCTTTTGATAAAAATACTAGCATCGATGGAGGAAGCATTGATCTAACATAGATAGATAGAGAAGAGGAGAAAGTGAGAGAAGATGAAATAGAGAAGGAAGGAGGAGATAAAGTTGAAGTGAAACAAGAAACTCAGGAATCTGTTTCTCCATCTTTATTGTTGTCAAGTGGAGATATAATTCTGAATATTGATGTTGAGAGTATGGATGAGGATGTTTTGTTAAAGATATCCTTCAACGCATTTGCAAAAGTGAAGGAGAGATCTTATAAGAAAGGTGAGAAGAAGTCATAGGGAATGGAAAGAGTAGTTGATACTATCAACAAACTCCTACCTATAGCTCTTGCTTTGAAATAAAATAAAAATGTAGAGAATTTGAACAAGGTATTGGATGACTTTGACAATCATTATGAGTCCTTAGGGAAGATCACTGAAGAGAAGGTAGAAAATAACTACCTTCCGAAGAAATTGGAGGAAGTATGGAAGTCTATTTTTTGGGACTTAGGCATACTAAGAAAAACCATATCTAAAGCAAATAGTTGTGTGTTGCATCACAAAAAGTTACACAGTTACTATATAAATCCTATCAGACACATTAATAATAGTCAGGATATAATAGAAAAAGGCAGACGTTCTTTAGACAAGTTGATGAATAGTTGTGAAACCTCCTCACATACGATAATAGAGTTAGAAAAAAAAGTGTCTAGGATATTGGAAAATTTTAGTGATTTGGATGTAGATAAAGGGAGAGTTGTGGGAAGATTTGGTGTGCTAAAGAGTTTAATTACACCTAAGCTATCAATTATTGAGATACACATTTCAAACAAGGAGAAAACATAGCAAGCTCTCATTGGGAACATGCCTACTAAGGTAAAGGCGGCAGAGACATCCTCTTTTTCACTAAATGGACTGATTAATGTTAGTTAGATACTGGTAAAAACTTGGTGAGACGAAGTGAAGATCTTGGAAAGCTCCTTCCAAGATGTGCTAAAGATGGTATAAGATTTTTGGTAACAATGTTTTTATTCTATATTTTTTTATACCTTTTACAATGATGTCAAAGGGGTAGAATAGAAGATATGAAAAATTCACAGAGAAGGTATAGAGGAGAATAAAATATATAGAGGAGATAATGAAGGATAATGTATATTCTTTTTAGTATTGACACTTAGTCATTATTTCCCAACTGTTGTCATCAATGCCAAAGGGAGAGACTGTTGGCAAGTGGTTCATTCAGGAATATTCTGGAATACTTTAGGGTTGTCATTTATGGAAACACATCTAGTATGGATGGTATCTTGGTGTAAAACACTATTTTGGAGATAGAACATGCTTAATGACTAAGTCCAAAGAGTAGAATTATAGAGTATAGAAGTATATTTTTGGTCATCAAGAATAGTGTATCGCAAATGGAGGCATGAGAGCTTAGGAGAAGCTATTTTCAGATGTATATGACCTTTAGTTAAGGTCTCTTATGTTTTGGTGTTGATCGTATTAAGTTACATTATGTAAAGATGAAAGGTTGTGATGATTAAAGGAGTATAATGCAGAGTCCAAACATGCTAAGTTGGATTCAGATTGAGGATTACCTATGTTTTGATAGTATATTTTCACCGACTTGGTATTTACTTATTGTATAAATGGTAACTCTATTTTGTGATGTATTGTGTGTGTGTGAGTGTGTGTGTGTGTGTGTGTATGTGTATATATATATGTATATATATGTATGTAATGTATGTATATATATGTATGTATATATATGTATATATATATATGTATATATATATATATATTGATCTCTAAGTTTTGTTGATCATTAGTGTCCCACACTTAGTCATTTATCTAGGCAGTTTTAAATGGTCATCACTGCGACCGAGCTATCGATTATAGGTCAAGCTATCTTATATAGTCGTTGCCGAGTAGATAATAGTTTCTGAGTCACATGGTTATCAACTTCAGTCCATGTCAAGCGCCAGAGTCTTTTTGTGCCGAGCAAGACAATTTTTTATGTATGTGAGGAATGACACAAATTTTGAGGTAAAATGTTTTGGGCTGACTTATCTAAGAATTTAATATTTTCAATGAAATAATTACGCATTTAATTATTTGATCCCACTATGTGGCATGGAGCCAATCAGAAAATTTGATTGTCCTAAGTGACATAAGCATTCAATCCTTATTGTTGATCTAGATCTAGTTGCCAGATCCGTAAACTATATTAAGATTGCTTCTTACCCTAATTGTAGTGGACTATGAGAGAAGGTGTATGCGTACATGAGAGATGTGTGAAGGGTTTTTTTGTGAGAGGAAGCATAGATCTAGTAGAGTGAAAGTGCAGTGAGAAGTAGAGTAAAGATATATCAGATTATTAGATTAGAGAAGGTATTGAAAAGAGGAGATTCGTTATCAGCATCAGAGTGCATATCAAAGGATAAGATCTTGAGACAATCTAACAAGTGTATCAGGTGAAATCTCTTAAAAGAGTGGTTCTAACACACCTTTCTAAACCTCTTAGTCAAGTGCCTACTTTTTTGTAAGTTTAAATCCTTTTACAAGGTAGATTGTAATGATCTATAGCTCTTAACCGGGTAGACCTTTAACCATGTAGGTTACATATTGTGATCAAATCTTGTAGCCCTAATAGGCACACTTTATTGCTGTAGTAGTGAAGATTTTTGTGGGTGTCATACCCACCCCAATTTTACCTTATTAGGTTTCTGGGTTACCAAATTTTGTGTCTTGAGTTATTTATTTACTATCATGGATTCTACTAAATGATAGATCAATTACATTTATGCATGATTATGAATCAGGTTGTTTTAAGAGATAAAAAGTTGAAGATCTAATTCATCCCCCCCCTCTCAGTATCTTGCTTTCCCATATTGTATTTCCAACAATTGGTATCAGAGCTTAGTTCTCCTACAAAAGGTTTTAATCAGCTTGAGAGTACAGATCTTGAGATGGAGATTTACAAATAGGGTGAAGTCATTGAGAATCAAAAGATTGAAATTTAGCTAGCATTACATCAGCTTGAGACAACAATACAAGAATTGAGAAATTCCTTGATATCTAGGAAAGCTTTGGCTAAAAAAATGAATGACAATCATTATTAGGAAGAAGACACTGCAAATATATTTCAGAATTGAAACTCTACTCAGAGCGATGCAACAATTTTTGATCTACTGGAAAGGAACAATAGATTGTGTGAAGAAGTCAGAAACCTAAAAAGAGAACAAGAAATGCAAACAGTAAGATTATGTGAAGTAGTGGAACAAAAGAAGAAAGCTAAAGATGATAAATATATGGTTGAAGAAGACAAAAGAATAATGAGACTTGATGAAAGGACACATGAAGTACAAATGATGAAAAATAATCAGGTTGACATGGTGAATCAACTGTTACTTGCAAATTAGGAGATCACGAGGAAAGACATGGAAATAGTGAATTTGAGATCCGAGAATAGTCAATTGAAAGATGAATTGTGATCTAAGAAAGTACTTAATGAAAGATTAAACATACCCAATGAAGCTTTGACTCATTTTGAAAACCTGATGGAATCATCAAGGAGATCTAAAGATTCTTCTAGATTAGGTCATATCGAACAACAAACATCTACTAAGAAAGGAGAATAATCTAAGATTGGTGAAAAGAGGAATGCTAAGTCAAAGAACATCAAACTTGTATGCCACCACTGTGGAAAACTAAGACACACAACAAACATCTGCCAAAGCAAGAATAGTAAGTCCAATCCTAAACCTACGCTCAATAGGTATTGCTTTAACTGTAAGAAGTTTGGACATCAAGCACATGAATGTTGGGCAAAGGAAAATAATGCACCTCCCACACCTAGATTCAATGGGTATTGTTAGAACTGTCAAAAAATTGGACGTAGAGCACAAGATTGTAGATCTAATGCTAAAAAACAATGGACATCAAAGACACAAGCAATAGTACCAAGGAAAGGTAACACTTACAATTGGGATTACAACACATGGCATAGTTGTCATTACTGTGGTGAGTGTGGGCATGTTCCAAAAAACTGCATAAAGACAAATTTCAGAGGAAAATCCAAGAGTTGGATGAATGGTAGCCTAGTTTTCTATAATTGTCTAAAAATTGGTCACACTAGGAAGGATTGCAAGACAAGGGTACCTACTCCTACTATTGAAGAAATTAGTGCATAGATGAACTAGACATTGATAAGGAAAACAAAACTGAGCAGTAGAAAAACTACTACAACTAAGGTTACCCAATCCAATGGATCAGGTGATCATACCATCACTAATTAATAAAAAAAAAGGTATGTGACAAATTGTGTTTATATTTCAAATCTTTTATTAGTTCCTAACATATAAAGTACAAAATTCCATATCTGCATATGTTAAGATGCATCAGGACATACTTTTGACACATATACCTAGCAAAGTCAATGTGCACTATAGGTGTCAAGCAACAATATTATTGTAGATAGACCAAGTTCTCTAGTTTGTGCCGAGATGGTATGGGTTGTGACTGAGAGATAGACAAGTTTTGTGATTCGGCTAAGGAAAGTTGTTTGGCACTCTCTCAACGGACAAAACATTTATTGCAAACCTAACTTTTGACCTTTGGAGCCTATAAAGGAATGACTTATTCATCAATCATTTTTACCTTGTGATTGAGAATTTCACAGAGTGTGGGAGCATTTGCAAACTTGATTTCTACAAAGATCTTCCAAAGACTTCTATAGCATGTCGTCGGCTATTCTGAGTAAAAGTGTGAATTTTGACATTTGCCAAGGTATTTTTTTCATCATCTTTGAAACCCTATTTCTTTTGAAATCATGGCCGCTAGCTCTTCCACAATAGTGAAGGGTATAGAGAAGGAGTTTCTAAAAGTTCAATTTGTAAGGAGCGACACCTGTGCACCTCCTAATTTCTGAGCTGTTCCTAAGAGTGCCATCTAGGGTGATCTGACTGAAGTTCTATCATTGAATCCACCTAAGGTACTCATGATTCATGATATTAGGTCATGTTATATGTGCCAGATAAGTGAATTTGGTGATCATGAGCTAAGAGAATCTTATAGAAAATTGTGCAAAGACAGATCCCTAAAAGTTGAAAATAAACATTTAGCCGAGAGAGGGTTAAATCATGCCCTAGACTTTCTGAGGGATTTTGGAATGGAATGGATCAAGATTGTTCTAATTCATATACATGACATGAACATATGGCTGGAAAATGGGCAAGTTAAGATTACAAAGGAAATCATCCATCACGTACCTGGTTATCAAATTGTTAACGGGAAGAGAACCATGATATGTCAGAGTAAGAAAAACATAGAAGAATTCACTGGAGCCGTTTGGAATAAAATAAGAATGACGATCTCTACTATTACAAATTTAGAGCTTGATTTTGCATTTAGGGTCATTGCTCATAAGTTTTATCAGTCAAGCCAATTGGATAGTGTCCCATGCATTGCAGTCAACCAGGCTTGGAAGATTGTGAAGAAGGATCATACTTATGACCTTGCTGAGCTTCAACTGACACAACTGGATGAGAACCTTTCTTCAATCAGAAAGGCAAAGAATTCAATGTGACAAGTTTGGATCTCTGCTCGTCTGTATATTTTTCTACATACATAACACATTTCCTACATTTGGAAACATAGTTTGGAAAATAAACACACCTATTACACAACAAATCAATGCATTTATTCAAAAATTAGGTGATAATTTTGACAATGTGATGGGAACATATTTTGTCAAATTCAAGAAAAAGATGAGATTGAGGAGTAGAATTCCCAAATCACTAGTTGAGAAACACTATGAGGATGTTTGTTTCCTAATAGACACATATTTTACCTATGTGCAGGAAGTAGTGCCAAGGGTATCATGGCTAAGGCCATTACCTTATGAAGCAAACATTGATCAGACATCAACAACTATAACATATCTATTGCAAGAGGAAATTGGTGGTGCAGCCAAATGATTTTGAAACTATGAAGAAGCTAAGTCCAAAATCTCTATGGATTTGAAGGTTGGCACTATGGAGAGGAAAAGGAAGAATATTTTCAAAAATCTAAAGAAGATGGTTGGAATTGAGAGTGATGAAGAAGTAAAGGATTCACCTTTGGGTTTATCAACAAGACATGGAGAAGATATGTGTAGTGAAGAAGAAGAGAGTGAACCCGAAGAGGATATCATTGTGAAAGGAAAAGGGAAGCAACCAGTGGTTTCCAAGGAAACTAAATTAAGCAAAGACAAACCTAAGGCTACCCCTCCTATTGCTAACCTACCTAGGACTAGGGCATCAACCATTTCATCTCAAGCTGAGTCAACAAAAGTATATAGAAAGAAGAATGTTGGAGATAGCAGTTCAAGGAAGAGAAAACAAGTTGAAACTAAGGCAGTGCTAAGCAAGCTTGAGAAGAGACCAAGAAGAAAAATAATATTGGAAGAAGAAGATGGTGAGGCTAAGACAGATAGGGATGAACCTAGAAAAATAATTTCAACATCACATAAACCAATGATCGGTATTGATGAGGTATGCAAGAATATTAGAAGTACAATTGGTTTAGCAGGATTTAAATTTAACAAGTATGAGAATCAAAGCATAGAAAACAAACATAAGTTTCAAGAAGCATTACTAGATATGATGTGTACATTCAAGATGACACATGTAGAGATAGGAAACCTTGTTCCTAAAGAACTTTATGATATTTTATCACAAAACTGGCAATATGCTTTGATGACCGAAAGACAGATAAGGGAAGGAACACTAGCTAAGGTCATTCCTGATTTAACCAAGAAACAGATAGCCAATTTTATTGAGAAATATCAAAGGAAGTTTATTCCTAAACAACAAGCCTATGCAATTTTGAAAAATGATGTTGAAGGTGCAGTACAACAGAGCACAAGAATATGGAAGGAAACTTTTGGGTTAATCACTAAGAAGGCTGATGAGAAAGGTGAAGGCACCTCAGAGCTTAAGGAAATGGAGGAAGAAACTACTACTAATCAAGCAGAGACTAAGACAGGATCACAAAAGGAAAAAAGAGATGGGAAAACTATAGATTTGACAATGGATAGTCCCATTGAAACTACACTTGGAGAGAATAGAAATGTGGATGACAAAGGATCATAATGAGCCAGCAGACACCAGTATGCAATCACCCATTCGTACAACTGAGGCCGAGTCATAGAAAGAAGGAGAAAAGGAGGTAATAAATACTAATCCACCTATTTTAGAGGTTGTACCAATAGTTAGAGAGTGGAGATAAGATGGAAGAAATTGCAAATAAGCCTACTGAACAAGAGGCTATACAAGTGTTGGTGGATCTACCACACTCTGTATCATCTACTCTCACTGGACCCAAAATCAGTAGTATACCTGAGCCGCAGGAAATCTTGACTCAAATGAAGGCCACAATTGAAATTGATGCTGACAAATGAAAAGATATCATAGAACCTGAGTTGAGTATCAGCTCACTAGAGCTCAAGAAGAGGAAGTTAAACAAGAAAAAGTCACCAAGCTTAAATGTCACATTTGAGGAGGTTATTGTGATTCCTAAATGGGATCCTGAGAGTTTGACATGTGAGAAGATTCAGACCCTTCAAGACCTATTGAAGAGAAATAAGAGACAAGAATAAATGAAGAGGGAACAAAAGAAGAAGCAAGTTCTGCATCACATAAAGGCTATTTTTGTTAAATCTTTTTATATGGAAGTTGTAAATGAGAAAGCACCAATACTGGAACAACTAGTTCACATTTTGTAGAAATTTACTGATGAAAATATTGAGGCAAATGACAAATTGTTGCAATGGTCTGAGAGAAGATTTGATAACAAAGTCTTGGAGAAGTTATCTAGAGAGATTGCTACCAAACAGGTTGAACTTTGTTCTATTGTTGAGATTCTTGCAGAAGTTGCAAATAATGTTTTTTTGTTATACAAAATATAATGTGATGTAACATTGTTTACAAAGGATAATCAACAGCTTCTTGAGAATTGAATGAGCATGGATGCTAGTTCTAGCACCATAAATTTTGATAGATTTACTAATGGACAGAGGAGATTAGCCGAGCTTATGGCTGAATCAGGGCCAAATTAATAACAATTCAGGCTAAGTTGATACCTCATCTAGAGGTTATTCAGAAGGAACTAAAAAATGCACGAGAATTTCTCAAGAGAGATTCTCATCTCTCTACTGCAGATAAATTGGTAAGTTTTGCTGTGGAGCTAGAAGTTAAGTTAGAGGTTATGAAGTTTCTTAAGGATAGTTGGGATACATCATTTGCATTGATATTACAGCTTCATAAACCATTATAGGTCAAATATAACTTAACCCCCATAGCGATTAGTGACAAAAAGAAGGGGGAAACAATACAGGAAATAGGCAAATGAAAGGAAACAGAAAAAGATGTGTAGAACCAGGTATAAATATCTTTGTTGAAGGTATGTATACTATGTATATTGTGTATGAAGTATGAAATAAAATGTAAGGGGGAGTACATTGTGTACCTAGGAAATTTTTTTGAATGTAAATGATAAGTGTTTTTTCCACTAATGTCAAATGGGGAGATTGTTTATCTCTAAGTTTTGTTGATCATTAGTGTCCCACACTTAGTCATTTATCTACGTAGTTTTAGCCGATCATCACTGCGGCCAATCTATCCAATATAGGCTGAGCTATCTGGCATAGTCCTTGCCAAGAATATAATAGTTTCTGAGTCACATGGTTGTCAAGTTCACTCCATGCCGAGTGCCAGAGCCTTTTTGTGCTGAGCAAGATAGTTTTGTTGTGTATGTCAGGAATGACACAAATTTCAAGGTAAACTATTTTGGGCCAACTTATCTAAGAATTTAATATTTTCAATTAAATAATTACGCATATAATTATTTAATCCCACCATGTGGAATGGAGCCAATTAGAAAATTGGAATTTCCTAAGAGGCATAAGCATTTGATCCTGATTGTTGATCTAGATCTAATTTCCAGATCCGTAAAGTATATTAAGATTGCTTCTTAGCCTAATTGTAGTGTGCTATGAGAGAAGGTGTATGCATACATGAGAGATGTGTGAAGATTTGTTTTGTGCAAGGAAGCATAGATCTAGCAGAGTGAAAGTAGAGTGAGCACTAGAGTAAATATATATTAGATTATTAGATCAGAGAAGGTATTGAAAAGAGGACATCCATTATCAGCATCAGCATGCATATCGAAGGATTAGATCTTGAGACATTCTAACAAGTGTATCATGTGAAATATCTTAATAGAGTGGTTCTAACAGACCTATCTAAATCTCTTAGCTGAGTGCTTACTTTGCTATAAGTTTAAATCTTTTTACAAGGTAGATTGTAATGATCTTTTTCTCTTAACTGGGCATACCTTTAACCAAGCGGATTACATATTGTGATCAAATCTTGTAGCCCTAACAAACACACTTTATTGCTGCAGTAGTAAAGATTTTTGTGGGTGTCATCCCCACCCCAGTTTTACCTTATTGGGTTTTTGGGTTAGCAAATTTTGTGTCTTGAGTTATTTAGTTACTGTCATGGATGCTACTAGATGATATATCAATTACATTTATGCATGATTGTGGATCAATTTCTTTCCCACTATATATATATATATATATATATGTTAGGAATAGTCCCAAGAGATAACTTAGAGGGGGGGTGAATCAATTATCTATAAGATTCAATTCTTTATCCAATTAAGTATAGAATAACATTAAGCATAAACACAACAAGATAACACTGAATATAACACCACAATTTTTGTTACAAAGAAACCCAAAATAGGTAAAAACCCAGATGGGAATTAGCACCCACAAAGAACTGTACTAGTGTATAATGATCCTTGTTAGAAGATCTTGCAACCCTTTTAGGAGTTGACCTTTACAATGCATTTAGTATAGTGACCTGGTCAAAGTTTGGACCATGTTAGGCATCTTTTACAAATAACCTTGTTAGAGGTGAGGACACGTTGTTCATGAGCACATTGCTCAAATAATGAAGGCTGCAACTTTATGCACAATAGATATACACTATATTTGATATTGAACCATGAATTATACTTGATGTCTTGATCATTTCTAGTGAATTGTATACACTCTCTGCTTCTTCACATATATCTTCAAGTGATGTATGATATAGCTTTACTGGACGAATACATCAAACATTCCCTCAGCTACTTTCACCACATTATCACACATGGAAAACACAATTGATCTGCTATTGCTATCCTCCTTGAAATATATGATCAATTCATCTTGTAAGAAACTCTTCAACAACTTCTCCATCGGCCAAGCTAAGCATGCAACACAAATATAACTGCACAACTCAAGATGAGTAGACCCGTCGCTTCACACAATTGGCTCCACCAAATTAACTCAAACTTCACTCTCAAGATGAAACATGTTAAGCGCTCTTGACCAAAAATTCTTAACTCATAACTAAAAATGAATCTAAACATGTATATCTAAATGATAGGGCCAACTAAAGAAATAATATAAATACTGTCAGCTCTTAATAAAAAATCTCGTGAAACTATAACTGGAAAATAGATCATCATAACTCAACTTCAACAGCACAACTAAATCTTTTTTCTATGAACATAGCATAATGAATATGTGTACAACATAAAAATAAATGTGCAAGCCTTGAGCATATCCATACTGAAAATTACATAGATGACACTATTGCATACTATATGTTGTCATCATTGACACACATACAGTCAACCACTGGCTCAAAGGAAAATCTCCAACAATATCCCCCTTTGACATTGATGGCAACATATGATATAGAAAACACCATCAATCTAAAAGTATTATTTCTTATTCCAATATTCTCAATATTCTCAATAAAAAACCCCTTAACTGTTGCATCTCCCTATTGCTACATTTGATTTTTCATAACTGGGTGATCCCACAATAGTGGGTTACACTTTTTTGGAGGAAGAAATTCCTCATGAATCTGCGAGGTGGGAGGATTTAGTCAGGTACTTTTGATAGAAAGTACCTGATTGTTTCGATCGAAACATTAATAGTTTCGATCGAAACTACCTTTTTTGCTTAGTTTCTATCGAAACTAATTTAGTTTTGATCGAAACTAATTTAGTAAAGATTTTAGTGGGATTTTGACCCATATGCATGTTAAATGAAGAAAGTACTTTCGATAGAAAGTACTTTTGATCAAAACTAATTAGTTTCGATCGAAAGTACTTTCTATCGAAAGTACTTTCTATCGAAACCCCCAAAATTGAGGCTATCTGCAAAGGCTAACAGAAATCTACAGTTTTCATGGCTTCAGGGTTCAAGCGCGGGGCTCAAATGAAAGAATAGGGACACCTCCTTTTGTATCACACAAGTACTCTGGATGAGCTTTCTAACGAATATAGATTTGACAAATTTTGAATTAATTAGGTCTATGTTTTTTGACATGCATTAGATGTAGGTTTTTTATCAAATATAAACTTCCAGGTTTGACGTTCAATGAAAAATAGTAGAAAATAGAATTTTTTTTTTGAAAAATAATAGTGCCCTCCGGTTTCAAGTCTTCTTTCTATCAAAAAAAATAAAATTTAATTTCGATAAATACACAACAAGTTATCAGTTACGCGGTCAAGGTATGTCAAAATTACAGTTGACTCTACTTCAAACATTCATAAAATATGCAATAATCATGATAATGTTAGAAAACCAATTGCATGCCCTCCATGTGGATGTTAAAAAATCAAATTCAAAAGAAGCACATTGATATCTATCTTAGAAAAAAAGTTATGTTGTACGAAGTCATTGTACCTTTTTGAAAAAGACGTTTTCAGCAACATAGCAGTTTTAGTGGGA
>MU226732.1:118596-146213 GCA_018584345.1 Thuja plicata
TATATATATATCCACTCCCTTGTGGCACTTTGGATAGGTACCATGATGAAAACTAGATAATCAGGCATCATGCATAGTTCTTCTACATCTTTCATCCATTATGTATTTTTCCTTTGATCTTGAAAATGTTAACTTATACCTGAACATTTGGGATATCTTGTGAGCTATCTTACGATGATCTTGCTTTATTTCCTTTCATGTTTTCATCTCTATCTTTCTCCATTCATTTTCTCCTATCGCTATCTTTTTCCCCTTTGGTCTTATTAAGTCTCTTAACATGTCTACTCCTTTAGACTACATCCTTTCCTTCTCTTACATTACGCTTTTGTCACTTATCCTATGCTCACCTTTCATTGCTTATCCAAATGTGATTTACATGATGTTTCTTTTTTCCTAGCTTTGGTACTCGTGAGAAGTTTTCCTTTGAAGATTTCCTCCCTTCATTATCCTTCATTCTCTTGTCTTCCATCTCTTCCACTAGCTTGCTAATCCCTCATGTCCTCCACCTTGCTAAAACATTAGGACTGCGTGATGTGATCTTGCTTGGGAGTTTGATGCCATTATGTCTGGGGGCATGCTTCAAGTACATAATTATTGATCCTGAAAAAATCCAAAAAATGATATATTGTAAAACATTCTAAAAATTGGAAAATGTCCTAAAAAAATATCATCTTAGTGAAAACCTAGTAATAGGCGCTTTGATGTATCTCAAAAAATTATATATTCCAAAAAATACAAAAAAAAAAAAAAAAATTAAAAATTAAAAAATATTTAAAAAATGTGCCTTTGTGGAAACTTGGATATAGGCACCTTGGTAGAAAAAATTCAAAAAAATAATAAAAAGTCATGAAAAAAAAAGAATAAAAAATGAAAAAAATGAAATAGAAAAAATTGTAATAAAATTCAAGTGGTGAAAACCTAGAAACGAGTGGTATTTGAGGCCTTTGCACCCCTATTTCTTAGCGCGTGTCCGCGACACTTAGCCTTTCTCCATCATGCCTTGTTCTTGTTGCCTTGGTTTGGAATTGGTCTTTGTCTTTGTCTAGGGGGCATAACTATGTTAGCTTTGGTCTCTTGGATGCATTAGTATTTAGGAAATCTCACAAATGGTATTTTTCAATACCACCCCAATTATATTTTTCAATACAACCCCTGACATTGAGTGTTTTTCAACACTTATCAGTTTGTTCTTACCCCATTTTGTCATGTGGTCTTACCTGCTTGCAAGCATTCAATCTTTATCCTCAAAACTCAGTATTAGTTAACACACTTAAATTTTTAAATGCAACACTTAATTCTTGAGCTATGTCATGATCTTTTCTTTGTGTGCTAACTGTTATTGATTTTTGTTGAGTGTTCTTGTCTAATAAGTCTCTCTGAGATGCATAGCTAGAGGACTTGGGGCATGAAACATGTTTGTATTTGCTTCACTATTTTTGCATAAACCGTTCTTCTAGTCATCCTGCCCTCTATGCCTTGATGGGAGTGTGGTTTTTCTATATTAAATTGGGTAAGCTAACATCACAGTCATCTTGACCTTTATGTCTTTGATGCTTATGTTAGAATCTCGTGATATTACAATCTGATATAAATCACATTCGTATCTTCATAGTTGCACTTATGACTAGTGATGATTGAGTGATTTTTTGATATCCGTTAATAATGGCCCAATGATTAAAATAAATTCCTTGACATTCTCTAATGAATGATGAACACATAGTCCTATGTTATAGTTTCTCTATTTCAAGTACACCTTTCCATTTTCATGTAGCTTGCATTGTTAGACTTCATGTTAACTTGCATTTTTAAGCTGCATTATGAGTTTGAGAGGGTTTCTTTCATCTTTCTTGTGGAATTTTAATCAATTGTGATTATGTTTGATCTTAATTTCCTTATCTTGTTTTGTGAGCTCAATCAAAAATTTCCATCTTAAACAGTTGATTCATTTTGGGGCATTCTCTTTCTTATAGCAAAGTATCTTTCTTCTCTCCATTTCATTCCACCTCTTCCAAACTTCTATCTTCCATTCGCTTTCACCACACTTCCTTTCTTCTAATTCAACCTTGGGGCATAATATTTCATGCATAATGATCTACCTTGGTTCTTTGATCCTTATATCTTTCATCTTACATCAAGAACCTTATCATTAGTTCAATTTGATCAAATTTATCAATTTTTTATTTCTCCTCAATCTCATTTCAATTTTGATCATGAGGGGGCAGTACCTATCAAACTTCAATCCTTGATTCAGCTTTATCAATCCTATCATTTTTTCTTCTTGGGGAAACCTTTCCTGAGATTCTTATCTCGGACATATCAATTAATTATTAAAAATGGTGTTGACCTTGTCTTTTTTGTGATCAGCTTATCTTTATTTTGATGTCAATTACTTATTTACAATGGTGTTGATGTGTGTGTTGTTTTGTGATCCCAAATCGATCTCACACTTCAACTACATTCTTTGTCTACATGTGTTCCCAGAATGAGCACAAATTAGTCAAAGAGGTGCAAATGTATGCACCCTAAAATGGTCACCTAGACTATCGGCCCCATTTATCATTTTATTAAATTCCTAAATCAATACTTTTCAACATTTTCAATTCAAATAAATTTCTTTGATCAAATCATAATTAATTCAATTATTTCAATATTTCCTAAGGTTTGATCATTTCATCAATTATCTTATTTGATTAAATGAAAAAAAATTCATTTTTATTAAATAAAATAATATTATTTAATTAAAATTCCTTTTTAATTAAATAATCTTATCTTATTTGATTAAAATCTCTCTTAATTAAATAACATTATCTCATTTAATTAAAATATCCCTTTTAATTAAACCAAATAATGTTATTTATAATTAAAATAAAATTCCTCTTTTAATTAAATAAAACCCCCACTTAAATCCCTCTTTGTTGAAAAAGAAAATAAATTAAATAAAAATAAATAAAGTTCCTTTTTCTACACATCTTCCTAAGTGGTGGGCTTTTTGCCTCTTAATTATAACCTTTGATTTTTTCCTCTTAATCTCTACCATCCATTTCTCTTTACAAGGAAACCTCACCTTCTCATTTGATAATGAAGACTTTTAGGCTATTGTTATGCTGCAAGTTTGGAGAACAATATTGGAGAAGGATTTGAACACTCAAGCTTGAATATTACAACTTCTCTCTTATTATCTTCTTTTTTCAAGCATCTTGGCATCCATTTAGATTAACTTTTTAAACACAACACTTAATGTGTGCTAAAAATGTGTTACACTCTATGAATCATTATATCCAAGATTGTTCAAGAATGAGGTCTCAAATGGTGACTCATAGCTCTCTATTCATGGAGTGTAAAGGTGTGTGATGAAGACCCTCAGATTGACCTAGTTGTGCCCATGCAAGTACACCATCAAATGAGAAATTCAATTCATGAAAATGAAATCTATTCTATATGATAACAATGCAATAAAGGAAATTAGTATAAATGATAACATTGCAAGATTAATCTATGAAAAGAAATGTGCAAATTTAATCTATGAAAGTAAACATGATTCTAAGCTAATATGAATTTAATCTAAATGGATGCCATGATGCCTGAAACAAGAAGATAAGAAGATATAAGTTGTCATATCCACGCTTGAGTCATGGATATTTCCTCCATCCTCTCGCCACACTTAATTTTTTAAACATGACACTTAATACTTGAGCTATGTCATGATCTTCTCTTTCTGTGTTGAATTTTATTGATTTTTGTTGAGTGTCCTTCTCTAATAAGTCTCTCTGTGATGTATATCTAGAGGACTTGGGGCATGGAACATGTTTTTATTTGCTTCCTACTTTATGCTTCACAATTTTTGCATAACTGTTCTACTGGTCATCCTGGCCTCTATGCCTTGATGCGAGTGTGATTTTTCTATATTAAATTGGGTAAGCTTACATCAGAGTCATCTTGACCTTTATGTATTTGATGTTTATGTTAGAATCTTTCCACATTCCAATTTGATATAAATCACATTCATATCTTAATAGTTGTGCTTGTGACTAGTGATGATTTTGTGATTTTCTGATGTCCATTAATAATGGCCCAATAATGAAAATAAGTTCCTTAATATTCTCTAATGAATGATGAACACAAAGTCCAATGTTACAGTTTCTCTATTGCAAGTACACCTTTGCATTTTTATGTAGCTTGCATTGTTATACATCATGTTAGTTTTCATTTAAGACTGCATTATGATTTTGAGAGGGTTTCCTTCATATTTCTTGTGGACTTTTAATCAAATGTGATCACGTTATGATCTTCATTTCCTTATCTTCTTTCGTGATCTCAATAAAAAATTTCTATCTTAAACAGTTGATTAATTTTGGGGCATTCTCTTTCTTAAGGAAAATCCTCTTTCTTCTCTCCATTTCTTTCCGCCTCTTCCAAAATTCTATCTTCCATTCACTTTCACCCCACTTCTTTTCTTCTAATTCAACCTTGGGGAATAATATTTCATGCTTAATGATCTACCTTGGTTCTTTGATCCTTATATCTTTCATCTTATATCAAGAACCTTATATTTAGTTTGATTTGATTAAATTTATCAATTTTTTATTTCTCCTCTATCTCATTTCGATTTCAATCAGGAGGGGGCAGTACCTATCAAACTTCAATCCTTGATTCAGCTTTATCAATCCTATCAATCGCTCAGCTTGGGGAAACCTTGCTTGAGATTCTTATCTCAGACATGTCAATTACATATTTACAATGGTGTTGACCTTGTCTTTCTTCCAATCAACGTACTTATTTACAACGGTGTTGATAGTTGTGTTGTTTTGTCATCCCAAATTGATCTCACACTTCAACTACATACTTTGACTACATGTGTTCCCAGAATGATCACACATTAGTCAAAGAGGAGCAAATGTATGCACCCTAAAATGGTCGCCTAGACAATGGGCCCCCAATTATCAATTTATCAAATTATTGAATCAATGCTTTGCAACATTTTCAATTCAAATTTATTTCCTTGATCAAATCATAATTAATTCAATTATTTTAATATTTCCTAAGGTTTGACATTTCATCAATTATCTTATCTTATTTAATTAAGATCTCTCTTAATTAAATAATATTATCTCATTTAAATAAAATATCCCTTTTAATTAAATTAAATTATCTTATTTAATTAAAATAAAATCCCTCTTTTAATTATATAAAACCCCCCACTTAAATCCCTCTTTATTGAAAAGGGAAATAAATTAAATAAAAATAAATAAAGTTCCTTTTTTTACACATCTTCCTAAGTGGTGGAATTTTTGCCTCTTAATTATAGCCTTTGATTTTGCCTCTTAATCTCTACAATCCATTTCTCTTTATAAGAAAACCTCTCCTTCTCATATGAATGGATCAAGATTTTATGCTTTTGTTATGTTGTAGTTTTGGAGAGTAATTTTGGAGAAGATTTTGAGCACTTGAGCTTGGATATTGCAACTTCTCTCTTTTTGTTGTCTTCTTTCATGCCCAATGGCAATCCATTTAGATTAATTTTGCACTTGCATGTTAGATTAGATTCATGTTTCCTTTCATAGATTAATGTTGCATTTGTATTTCTTTTCATAAAATAATGATGCATTGTTATCATATAGATTAGTTTTCTTTTCTACATTGTTATCATATAGAATAGTTTTTATTTGCATGCATACTTGATGATCATGGAGACTAGCACTCTTGCTTTTTCTCTTTGAATCTCTCGATTTATGGTGTATTTGCATGGGAATAAACTAAATCAATTTAAGGGTCTCCATTACAAACCCTTGCACTCCATAAATAGAGAGCTATGAGTCACCATTCGAGACCTCATTCTTGAGCAATCTTGAATATAATGACTCATAGAAGTGTGACACATCAGTACCTATCAAACTTCAATCCTTGATTCAGCTTTATCAATCATATCATTTATTCTGCTTGGGGCAACCTTGTTGACATTCTTATCTTGGACATGTCAATTACTTATTACAATAGTGTTGACCTTGTCTTTTTTGCAATCAGCTTATCTTTGTTCTGATGTCAATTACTTATTTACAACGTTGTTGATGTCTGTGTTATTTTGTGATCCCAAATCAATCTCACACTTCAACTGCATTCTTTGAATACATGTGTTCCCACAAAGATCACACATTATTCAAAGAGGGGCAAAGGTATGCCCCCATTTATCAATTTATCAAATTCTTGAATCAATGCTTTACAACATTTTCAATTCAAATCAATTTTCTTGATCAAATCGTAATTAATTTAATTATTTAAATATTTCAAAAGGTTTGATGATTTCATCAATTATCTTATTTAATATAAATAAAATAATTCATTTTTATTAAATAAAATATTCTTATTTAATTATAATTCCTTTTTAATTAAATAATCTTATCTTATTTAATTAAAATCTCTCTTAATTAAATAATATTATCTCATTTAATTAAACTATCCCTTTTAATTAAATTAAATAAAACCCCCACTTAAATCCATCTTTGTTGAAAAAGGAAATAAATTAAATCAAAATAAATAAAGTTCCTTTTTCTGCACATCTTCCTAAGTGGTGGGATTTTTGCCTCTTAATCATATCCTTTGATTTTTGTCTCTTAATCTCTGCCGTCCATTTCTCTTTATAAGGAAGCCTCTCCTTCTCATTTGAAAAAGAATATTTTAGGCTATTGTTATGTTGTAGGTTTGGAGAGCAATTTTGGAGGAGATTTTGAGCACTTGAGCTTGGATATTGCAACTTCTCCCTTCTTGTCTTCTTCTTCTTGCATCATGGCCTCCATTTAGATTAAATTCATATTAGCTTAGAATCATGTTTACTTTCATAGATTAAATTTGCACATTTCCTTTCATAGATTAATCTTTCATTATTATCATTTGGACTAATTTCCTTTATTGCATTGTTATCATATAGAATAGATTTAATTTTCATATATTGAATCCCTCATTTCATGGTGTACTTGCATAGGCACAACTAAGTCAATTTGAGGGCCTTCATCACACACCTTTGCACTCCATGACTAGGGAGCTATGAGTCAATATTTGAGGCCTCATTCTTGAGCAACCTTGGATGGAATGACTCATAGAAGTGTGACACATTTTCATAACAGATTTTTGGTTCCCACCATGGGGCATGATGCTCCTGGTTTTCCTTCATTTTATTTAGATTTTCAGATTTTCTAAACTTTACATGGTTATTTTATTAAATTTTTTCAAGCCTAACCCTTGTGCAGGATGAGTTGAAGACAAAACCTAAGGTTTTTTGAAAGATTTGATCATATCTCCCAAATGGCTTGGATTTTTGGTCTGAATTGTTTTTTTTCAGGTTGGCATTGGGTCAAAGGTGTCTTAGTTTAAAAATCAAAATTTTCAAATCATTTTTCTGGGATTTATAATTTTTTTTTATTTTTCATGAAAATTTGTTTCTTGTCGCAAATCAGCAAATTTTTCAGAAAAATTTATATTTCTGGGAAGATCTTGGAATTATACATGGCGTATGTTCTCTATGGTTTTTTTTATGATAAATAATGACTTAAAAATTTGATCTTTAAAAACTTGTTTGTTTTGATAAATAGGGTCCAAATCAAAAAATATTGCTAAAAAATTTACATTTTTGGAAAGCTCTCTATTTTTTAATAGGGGTCTCTTTTCTGTATTTAGGGTTTGGGATCCAAATTCATATCATATAGGTCCAATCTTGTTGACTAGGCCAAAAATAAAAATTAAAAAAAGGGCATTTAATGATTAGCTTGCACTGATTTTTCACATGCTTCAATGCATGTTAAGAGTTTTCATTTGGATTATTTGCTGGTTATTATTGCTCCTAACAATTGATTTTTAGATCTATCCCTAGGGTTTACATACATTGAATATACATTGCATATATTGTTTACTTGTTTGCTTGTCTTCCTTGTTGGAGAGTTCGTGGCTTGCTTTCGCGGAAAATCTCAACAAAAGAAACAATAAGGTAAAATCTACTAAGCACGTTGCTTTGGAATTGAGGTATTTTTTTTGCATATCTATAACATTTGGATTTTGTAAATAAAAATGAACCTCTCGTGTGTTTTGCTTGAGTGTTTCTTGCTTTCATAGACCACATTTCCAATTTTTTCTCTAAATAATGAACCTAGATTTGCTTTCTTGCATATATGTTTCACATAGTAATTAGGCCTTGTGAACACTATTTGCGGTGATCTTGAGAGAGTGGGCTTCATTCTCTTGTCTTACATGCGAAGCTCTTCTTGATCATAGATCCCCTCATAGGTAGGGAAGGATTTGTTATTATCTCACTTGGTTTGGTCTTCAACTTTTGATGGTACTTTATCTCTTGAGATTGGTGTTCATTGTTGTTGATATATGAACCTTGGGTGAGGTGATTTCAAATTACTGGGTCAATTAATCTTTCTTTCTATGTCTAGGTGAGGTGAAGAGGCTAGAGGATTATGCTCTTTTCCCTTTTGGGAGAATCAGAAACTTAGAACCCTTGAATATGAACCAAGTCCCCATGTGGTCCATATTGTGAGTCTTCCTTGTTAGAGAGGGTTAACCATAGTGGACATTCCATTTATTTGGTAAACCATGTGGATGGAACCTCAAGTAGTAATAGCCATTTCTGCCATGGTAGCAACAACAACTATATAAATGTCCTTGTGGAAGAAATCTCGACGGGTGTAGTTTGTTGTTGGGTTGTTGGATCTCCTCAGCAGCTCCTGATTGATTAAATTCTTGGACTGTGTCAAAAACTTGGTACACTAGGATTGGATTTCACCCACTTGAGATTGCAAAAGTTGCGGAGTTAACCACTACTACAAACCATAGTGCAACTAACTTTTTCTTTTCTATGACTGTGTGCATGATTGAAAAACATTTTGAGAACATACACAAATAGAATCTTTAGGGAGTAAAATACTATGACACTATTCTTGTTCATGTGCAAGGTTTCTTTGTCCCTTGCTCATTGTTTGAAGGCTTTTGTTTGAACTCCCTGATTATTTTCTTGTGTGCCTGATTTGTGATAAAATGTGTGAATGTGTCTAGTTGGTTAATTAAAACAAACAAATTTGAGTTCTTGAGTGATAAAAACTTCAGTTGGTCTCCCCAATAAGTGCTATGACATGTTTCTCAACATCCAAATGAACATAAATGGTATCAAGTTGCACAAAATGACTCTTGGTCTTATTTCTTCCACATCTCCCATGTCTTTGTAGTCTCCCATTTCCATCATTTATCTTCTTCCTTCATGCTTCTTCCTCTTCTTCCTAAGATCTTCAAGTATTCTTGTTTCTTTTCCTCTTATTATCTAGTCTACCTCCTTCTATTCATCTC
Organism: Thuja plicata; assembly: GCA_018584345.1. Classification (NCBI taxonomy): domain Eukaryota; kingdom Viridiplantae; phylum Streptophyta; class Pinopsida; order Cupressales; family Cupressaceae; genus Thuja; species Thuja plicata. The sequence goes on from MU226732.1 coordinate 127,930, forward strand.
TTTCATCAATCCCATGCTTGATTCCTCCTTTTCCAGAACCATGAATTTCAACTATCTTGTTATGGAACCTCTCTTGAGAATAGATGATCTTGAACTCATTGCTCAATTTGAAGAGTTGTATTCCTCCAAAAAACACATGGGTAATAAATTTAGGACCCAAAAAAAAAATTTGATTGAATTATATGTCTTTGCTAGGATCATACTCATGATCTTGTCACAACCTCCGTCTTTGAAACATATTTTATCTTCTGAGTCTTCTCATCTTTCCTCATAATCCAAGTCTTCTTCCTCCACTAGGTCTTCACTTTCCTCTTCCCCACGATCTTGTTCTTCTTCTACTCCTCCCAAGATTCATACTTCTCTTTTCAAGAGATACCATAATGAGGAACGTGACAATCCTTGTGATATGTCTTCCATGAAGAGTGACATACCCATTTTTTATGACTATGATGATGGAAAATATAGTGATACCTATGACACCTCTATTCCTAAAAATCCTCCTAGTCCTGTGTTCGTTCTTACTGGTAATCGGTGTTCATATTGGATAGATTGTGATGGTGATCCATATGATTCTAATTTTGAAAGAAACTTTGATGATTTTTGTGAGCAATTCCTAGGTGATACATATACTTCTATTCAGGAAGAGAAATCTCACCGCGCTGATTATAAACGTAAATACGATAAGAATCACTCCTCTTAGGATTCTCATGCTTAAAATAAAGTTTGCACTCTCAAGCTAGATCATGTTAACGATGAACCATTGTTTTGTGATGATTATCTCCCATCCTTTACTTCCTCTAATACCCATACATCTCCTAAAGTTTTTGAGCTTTCCAAATCTTTCATAAATCCTTCATCCAACAAAGGTCCTAATGCTTTTTATGTGATTTCCTATAGTTGTCCTCAAGGGCTACCTCTTAAAGAAACTCAAGCTAAACTTAACTTTGCTGTAAATAATTTCAATAATTCTAAACCTAAAGAGCCTAAGCCTTTATATCCTATAATGCTTACTTCAGCTAATCCTTCCCCATCTCTTCCTGCATTTCCCATACAATTCCAACATGCTTTCTTGTCCTTAAAAGTGGCTCCATGTCAAGAGAACTCTAAAAAGAATAAAGAAAAGAACATAAAGAAAGATCAAGATCAAGAAACCTTCATGTCATCCAATCCTTTTCACGATGTCTCTTATCTATTTCATGGTTCTTTTGATCTCGCACGCCTTTTCTCATTCATTCCACCATGTCTTAAGTCTTCTCCTAAGCATGATCAAGTCACTACTTACACCATTGAGCTTATTGACAATCAAAATAACCTTACGCCACTTACATTTTCCAAAGATTATACTTCCATTAAGGTTATTAAAAATGATGTTGTTACTTCCAATATTAAGCCTATTAAAAATCAACAGGAAGATTATGCGCTTATGCTATCCATAGATCCTTGTCAAGATCAAAGTCTTCCATCTTCTTGTTCTAACACTCCATGTTTTCTTCCACTTTCTACTCTTCCTAATTCTTTCCAAGGTTCAAACAATCCTATCAAAGAAGGTGCTCCTATTCAAGATGTTCACGATCCTATTGAAAATCCTAATACACACTCTAAAGATGCTGATATCCTTGGTTTTCATATACATGCTGATGAACTTATTGATTATCCTTTTGCATCCTCCACATCCATCCTTGGACCTCCTCCACCAATACTAAGGGCTTCACATAATTTTCCTTCCATCTTGGGTTCTTATGTCCCTTCACTTTCCCCTCCTAACTCTCCTAATTCATCATCCATCTTGGGTCCTTATATCCCTCCATCTCCTATCTTTCCTCAAGATGAACATAGATGCATACCCTTGAATCCTTTACATCCATCCACCCATCTAAACCAGTCATATTCTTTTTCTTCCTCTACAAGTCCCAGGCCTTTTGGAAGAAACTTGAATGTTCAATACAAGAAAAAGAAGCAATACAAGAATCCATCTAAAAAAGAAGATCACCATGTCTCTTCTAATCGGCATGGGGGCATAAATTCAAAAGAGATATCTACGAAGAAAACTACAAGACAAGTATGGGTTCCAAAATCCATCATTGAAGATATCCTCTTTAAATCATCAAAAAGAAATGAAAAGCCTACGACTATATGGATTCCAAAGTTTCTTTTGAAAGAGTCTCATGTTAAAAAACAAGTGAAGGTGAAATTCAAACTTCCAAAGGATTCCACTTCATCTTCTTCCAAAAGCATTATTTCATTCCATGCACCTAAACCACAACCTTTGTTATCCATTCACCATATTCCTTCATGTATTCCTTCATTCACATTTCCTCCGTCCTCTTGCCACCCTATAAGGTGTGTATTGATATTGATCTTTCCTTCCTTTCCATCTACCCTTTCACAATCCTTCCATTCACTATCCTTCTACCTTCTATCATTTTTCCACATTTGTCTATTCCTCCTATCTTCCAACCTCACTCTCTTTACATAAAACCTTATCCTCCATTTTTATCTTTCATCTTCCTTTTCCTATCAGCATCTTTGAGCATATCATTTTGAATCCTTGGAATATCATGGTTTATCCTTTCAAGGAGCATTATCTAAAAAGCTTTCCTTCTTCCAAAAAATTCAAAAAATAAAAATATATAAAAAAGAAAAAAAAAGAAAAAAAGAAAAAAAAAATTAAAGTGAAATAATTTTTTCCTATTGCAAAAACCACTCCCTTGTGGTTCCTTGGATAGGTACCATGATGAAAACCTGGCAATCAAGCATCATGCGTAGTTTTTTTAAATCTTTCATCCATTATGTATTATCTCTTTGATCTGGACAATGTTGATCTATACATGAACATTTAGGCTATCTTACGATGATCTTACTTTCATTCCTTTCATGTTTATCTTTCATGTCTATCTTCCTCCATTCATTTTCACCTATCACTATCATTTTCCCCTTTGGTCTTGATCTAAAAAAAAGAGTAAAACATGGTGCTATGAAGCCTCTTGGCATGTCTACTTCTTTGGAATGCATCCTTTCCTACTCGTATGTTACTCTTTTGTGACTTATCATATGATGGCCTTTCATTCTTGTCCAAATGTGTTTTACATGATGTTTCTTTTCTTTTACTTAGCTTGGGTACTGTTTAGGAGTTTGCCTTTGAGGATTTCTTCCCTTCATTTTCCTTCATTCTCCTGTTTTCCATCTCTTCCACCAGCTTGCTAATCCCTCTTGTCCTCCACCTTGCTAAACATTAGGACTGCACAATGTGATCTTGCTTGGGAGTTTGATGCCCATTCTGTCTGGGGGCATCCTTTGTACATAATTATTGATCGTGAAAAAATCCAAAAAAATGATATATTGTCAAAATTTTTAAAAATTAGAAAATATCTTGAAAAAATGATCATCTTAGTGAAAACATAGCAATAGGCATTTTGATGTATCTCCAAAAAAATATATATTCCAAAATTACAAAAAAATAAAAAAAAATTCAAAAATTCAAAAAAAAAAAAGAAAAGTGCATTAGTGAAAACCTGGAAACAGGCGCTTTTGTAGCAAAAATTCAAAAAAAATATAAAAAGTCCTTAAAAAAAGAAGAAAAAAATGATCTTACCTTCTTGCAAGAATTCGATCCTTATCCTTGGAACTCAGTATCATTTAACACATTTACATTTTTAAATACAACACTTAATGCTTGAGCTATGTCATGCTCTCTTCTTTGTTTGCTGACTGTTATTGATTTTTGTTGAGTGCCATTGTCTAATAAGTCTCCCTGGGATGCATAGCTAGAGGACTTGGAGCATGTGGCATGCTTTTATTTACTTCCTTCTTTATGCTTCACTATTTTTGCACAACCGTTCTGCTTGTCATCCTGGCCTCTATGCCTTGATGCGAGCGTGGTTTTGCTATATTAAATTGGGTAAGTTAAAATCACAGTCATCTTGACCTTTATGTCTCTGATGCTTATGTTAGAAACTTTCCACATTCCAATCTGATATAAATCACACTCATATCTTCATAGTTGCACTTCTGACTAGTGATGATTGTGTGATTTTCTGATGTCCGTTAATAATGGACAAATGATGAAAATAGGTTCCTTAACATTCTCTAATTAATGATGAACACAAAGTCCTATGTTACAGTTTCTCTATTGCAAGTACACCTTTGCATTTCCATGTAGCTTGCATTGTTAGACCTCATGTTAGTTTTCTTTTTAGGTTGCATTATGAGTTTGAGAGGGTTTCCTTCATCTTTCTTGTGGAATATAATCAACTGTGGTCATGTTTGATATTCATTTCATTATCTTCTTTCGTGATCTCAATCAAAATTTTCTATCTTAAATAGTTGATTGATTTTGGGGCATTCTCTTTCTTAAGACAAATTCTCTTTCTTCTCTCCATTTCTTTCCATCACTTCCAAACTTTTATCTTCCATTCACTTTCACCACACTTCATTTCTTCTAATTCAACCTTCAGGCATAATATTTCATGCTTAATAATCTACCTTGGTTTTGTGATCCTTATATCTTTCATATTACTTCAAGAACATTATCTTTAGTTTGATTTGATTAAATTTATCAATTTGTTGTTTCTCCTCTATCTCATCTCGATTTTGATCACGAGGGGGCAGTACATATCAAACTTCAATCCTTGATTCAGATTTATCAATCCTATCATTTGTTTCACTTGGGGCAACCTTGCTTGAGATTCATACCTCAAACATGTTAATTTCTTATTTACAACGCTGTTGACCTTGTCTTTTTTGCAATCAGCTTATCTTTGTTCTGATATCAATTACTTATTTACAATGGTGTTGATGTCTGTGTTGTTTTGTGATCCCAAATTGATCTCACACTTCAACTACATTATTTGACTATATGTGTTCCCATAAAGATCACACATTAGTCAAAGAGGGGCAAATGTATGCACCTTAAAATGGTCGCGTAGACTATGGGCCCCCATTTATCAATTTATCAAATTCCTAAATCAATGCTTTGCAACATTTTCAATTCAAATCAATTTGCTTTATCAAATCATAATTAATTCAATTATTTCAATATTTCCTAAGTTTTGATCATTTCATCAATTATCTTATTTAATTAAAAGAAAAAAAATTCATTTTTATTAAATAAAATAATCTTATTTAATTAAAATTCATTTTTAATTAAATAACCTTATCTTATTTAATTAAAATCTCTCTTAATTAAATATTATTATCTCATTTAAAATACCCCTTTTAATTAAATTAAATAATCTTATTTAGAAAATCCTTCTTTTAATTAAATAAAACCCCCACTTAAATCCCTCTTTGTTGAAAAAGGAAATAAACTAAATAAAAGTAAATAAAGTTTCCTTTTTTACACATCTTCCTAAGTGGTGGGCATTTTGCTTCTTAATAATATCCATTGATTTTTGCCTCTTAATCTCTACTGTCCATTTCTCTTTATAAGGAAACCTCTCCTTCTCATTTGAAAAAAAATATTTTAGGCTATCGATATGCTGTAGGTTTGTAGAGCAATTTTGGAGGAGATTTTTCAGAAAAATGATCTGAAAAAACTGATTTTCAAACTGAGACACCTTTGATCCCATGCCAACCTATAAAAAATAATTCAGACCAAAACTCCAAGCCGTTTGGGAGATATGATAAAATCTTTCAAAAAACCCTATGTTTTGTCTTCAAGTCATCCTGCACAAGGCTTAGGCTTGAAAAACTTGAATAAAATAACCATGTAAAGATTAGAAAATTTGAACATCTAAATAAAATGAAGGAAAATTAGGAGCATCATGCCCCATGGTGGGCGCCAAAAATGTGTGAGCTCAAAATGTGTCACACTTCTATGAGTCATTCCATCCAAGGTTGCTCAAGAATGAGGCCTCAAATATCGACTCATAACAGCATCAAATGTTAGGTTTATTTGATAAACTAAATCCTTTAGGCTATTTTATGTAAACTTCTTCCTTCAAGTCACCATTCAGGAATGGTGACTTGACATCCATCTGATATACCTTAAATTTCTTTAATGTTGCATAGGCTAAAAATAATTTTATAGCTTCCAGTCTGCTCACAGGGGAAAATGTATCAGAGTAATCAATAACTTCTCTCTACACATATCCTTTACATATAAGTCTAGATTTTTTTCTTGCCACTGTACCATATTCATTCATCTTGTTTCTGAATATCCACTTGGTTCCAATCACATTTTTTTCACAAGGGACCAATTCCCATGTGTCATTCTTAATTATCTGTTCTAACTCTTCTTTCATTTATTTCTACTAATCTAAATCATTACAAGCATTTTAAACACTTAAAGGTTCAATCTGTGAAATTAAACATACATCTTCATCAACTGGTAAACCTTTTTCTTTAGATCTTTTCATAACTTTACTACTCTGATCTATAATGATATCTGCTTTTGAATGGTATTTAGATGTGAATTATTTGGTTCATCTTCAATCATAGGTGCGTAGTCATAGTATCTCTCTTGAATCATAAACTTCTGATCAATCTTCACATGTGTACTTTTGATGATTTTCTTCAATCTCAATTTAAAACATCTATAAGCTTTCCTTTTGGTAGAGTAACCAAGAAAAATACCTTCATTACTTCTAGCATCAAAATTTCCAACACCATCATCTCTCTTGATGTAACACTAGCTTCCAAAGATTCTGAAGTATTTTTCTATAGGTACATTCCCAAATCAAAGTTCATAAGGTGTCTTGTCTGCGTCTGGCCTTAATTAAATTTTGTTGATAGTATAGACTGTAGTATTGACTACTTCTCTCGAATAGCTGTGTGCAACTTATCCTTTAATCATGATAGTGCATGTTGTGTCAAGTAGGACCATATTTCTTCTTTCTGCAATTCCAGTCTGTTGAGGGGTTCTACGTGCACTTAGGTGTCTTTTGATCCCATGTTTTTCGCAATACTCATAAAATTTGTCAGAGGTGAATTCTCCCCTTCTATCTAATCTCACACATTTTATCTTTAATCTAGACTCATTTTCAACTTTAGCTTTGAATATTTGGAACTTCTCAAATGCTTCAAATTTATCAAGTTTAAGAACACAACCCACATCATTCTAGAATAATCATTAAAAAATAAAATAAAGTACCTTTCACCATAGTATGATCTTGTTTGAGTAGGTCAACATAACTTTGTATGCACTAGATCCAGTTTGTTTTCTGCTGAGTTTTGTTTACTTTTGAATGAGTTCCATACATGCTTTCCCATCACACATTCCCTGCACATAGTATCCACTGGTCTTTCAATAATAGGAAGGTCTCTTACTACCTTTACATTTCTTATCTTTACTATACTATCAAAATTGATATGACATAATCTTTTGTGCCATAACCAACTGTCATTTACTTTTGCAACAAAACAACTTTCTTCAAAATTGAGCTGAAAAACATTACCTTTTATCTTTTAACCTGATGCAATCATAACTCCTTCTTTGTTATTAATGATGCACTTATTGTTTTTGAATTCCAAATTATATCCTTTATCAAGCAACTATCCAACACTCAGTAGGTTACGATGTAAACCTTCAACATACAAAACATCATCAATGTTGTTCGTTCCATCTAAAGTGATAACTCCTCTACCTATGATAGGCTTAGGAGTGTTGTCCCCAAATCTAACCATACCACCTTTGTACTTATCCAGATGTACAAAACTATCCTTGTCTCCTATCATGTGATGTGAACACCCATTGTCAATGATTTAGTCTGTTCTGATGTGTGCTTGGAAAATTAATGCCAACTCTTATGCTTTCTTTTCATCTTCAATTTTCATTTCATCAAACATTTTTTTCCATATCTTCAATTGCAATGAATCCAATTTCATCATATCTTGAATCTTCAACTGTCACTCCATCTTCAGCATAGTAACATTCCTTTGTATATTTAGGCTTAAAATTAGTTTTGTACTTCTTGACTCTTGTAGGGCACATAGATGCAAAATAACCAACCTTGTTGTATGAAAAGCATTTGAATGGTAACTATCCTTCATATTTTCCTTTTCCTTTTCTTTCTTTCTTAGCAATCATAGAAATGAATTCTTCTAGTTCTTTATCCTCATCTTCACTATCAAAATTACTAGAAGTGTTCAAAGATTTCTTACCATGGACTGAGGCTTTAAAGGTTGTTTCACTTTTAGGTTATGTCTTCAATTTTTTTTTTGCAAAATAAGACAAGTCCATTATAATTTTATTTATAATAAACTACTTTGGAAAGGCTTCGAGAGGAAAGGAGTAGAAAGAAAACCTTCCATATTTGCCAACATAATCAGAAAAGATACTAGAATTAGGAAAAAAATATATCACCTTACAAACATGGGAGAAGCAACGAGGTGTAAACCCCATAATCCACACCAAACTACCCAATTAAAACCCGCTATACATATCGATTGCACTACTATCATAGATATGCACCCCCAGAATGTGAAAAATCAATAAAAGGGATATCCATACACAGATAGAAATGGCCCTATTAAGATTATCACCTGAGAACCCAACTAAAGGAAACCAAAAAAGTACACCCCAAAACTAAAAAGTGACTAAGAAGCATATCAAGCCCTGGGCTTAATCAAAGCCATGGCAGTGGCAGGGACACCTGCAAATGTGTCGAGATGACACAAAATCTAGAGTGTCCAATTGGGAGTCTGTAGGTGCATTAACATGTGATGGGGGGAGTGTCCACTGCTTTGTCTTGGGAGAAAGCCATAATAGCAGCCATGTTATCAAAAAGGGTGTATGCATCTACCAGTGTAGATGCTGGGATAAATTTGACCAGGGTTGCTGTGCTCTGCCTGAAGGAAGTTGAATCTCTTTTTTTCATGCCAAGCTTGAAGGTGTCACACAACTTGACATAACCTATATCTTTATCCATCCTATTTTGTGGGAAGAGGCCACCAACCCAAGCTTGTGAGTCCCAGAGACCATATCCCACAACTACTCTGTGAATATCCTCTGCCAACGCAAAATCCTTCTTAACCACTTTTGCAGCCATCTGCATGAAGGGAATATAATCCTGCAACATATCATAGAAATTTGAAAGATAAATTGATAACACTTGTGAATGAAAGATGCTCCTGGTGGTAGATAGAAACATGACATTTTCCCTGATAACCTGCCGAACAACATAAACAATGGCATCTGGTAACAGGTTGAAGATGACTCACATATGATGTGACAAATAGTCATTGGGAATTGGGAACTCCCAGCCATGCATGGGGAGTTGAAGGCATAGGTTTAAGGCTCTGTAGTCCATATCAGCTCAGAACTATACCTGGGAAAAAACAACTGAGAAATAACGAGCTAAGGTAGGAAGCATAGACCAGATGAAAATTGCAAAAGAATTGGGTGACATTCAAAATGAAGTTGTGGTTAAATAAGGGAGGTCAGGAGAATAATGAATGAACTACCACCCATTCCCATGAGTGGTGAAGCAACCAATAGCCTGTGATGTCTCAGTAGCCAATTAACCGCAACCCAAAAAAACACCTTAGCTGAGAATTAAATACATAGCACCGGTGAAGTACACAGCCATGTGAAAAACCTATAAAAATGTACTCACACATGCTATAGGGTGACATAAAAATCTCAAATCCCCTAATGTGAAAAGGGATGTGTTCATTCCCAATGCACCAAATCACAAGGAAATCATGACAACAAGTGCAAAATGAAGTCATGATGTGAAGTCATGTGAGGTGTGAGTAACTACTGATTAGACAGGAGAGCACATGGATTCCTCACCTAATTAAGTAGGAGAAAAATTATCCTCTAAAGTGGCTTCTTTTACCACCCATTTATGTCCTAATTCAGAATTAAGGGATCTCATAAGTGTATCATTCTCCCACAGAAAGGAGCCACTAACCAAATTGACCCCTTTATTAGCAAGCCAATCTGCCAAACCATTAGCCTCCCTATAGCAGTGTGAGATTTTGAATTATGAAAAATGTGTGAGCAGGTTCCTCACATCCTAGAGAACATACTGAATTTCCCAACTGGGAGAGCATTGAATGGAGAGAGCCAAGGTGATGATTTTGGAGTCACCCTTGATGTGAAGGTATTGAACACCAAGTGTTACAGCTAGAGATATGCTCTTAAAAAGAGCCCGGGCTTCCGCTATCTTGTTTGAACCAATAGGAATTTTGGCACATGCTTCTTTTAGAACTTTTAAATTTGAGTCACATAACATGAAACCTACCCTAGAAGCTCCTGGGTTTCCCTTTGAGGCCCCATCAAAGTTAAGTTTCACGAAGGGGGATCAGGGGGCTCCTACTTAACATCCCTCAAAAGATCATCTTTACATTGTTTCCCAATAAGAACACCTTTGAAAGGGATGACAATGGCGGGACAAGAATTCATAATCCTTGAATCATGGGAGGAAAACATGGAGGAGAGTGACTTAGAGTAGAGTGAATATGAGTTAACTATCTCAGCCATCAATTTTTCAATTGTGATACACACTTTATCTACGAAACATTTTTCCTTTATAAATATCTATTTGTTCCTTTCCCACCATATTGACCACATAATAGCTGCAGGAGAAATTATCCAAATGTGAGTGAAGAAAGATTCTTTATGCAAAAGAGGCCATTGTTCAAGAATTCCAACAAGGGTTGCTGGTAATGGGCCCTACTAGCCCAATCTACCAAGAATCCAGTACCAAATATCTTGAGCAAAGATGCAAACCGCGAAGAGGTGATCAGCATTTTATTTTTTATCATCAAACTGAACACACTTAAAAGAATCTGATATACCCAGCCTACATAGCCGATCACTAGTAAGATTTCTCTTAAGGATGGCCAACCAAAGGAAAGATCCTTCTTTTGGGAGGACAGCCAGATGCCAGCAAAATTTGAAGAGGTTTTCCTGTGGATGTGGAGAAGAGCCAATAAGGGATTTATATCCCAATTTAATAGAGTATCTTCCCATAGGGGTAAAATACCAAATGAGTTTGTCATTATTCATGTTGATATGCAAAGTACACTAACACACAATGGCTGAAAGTATGTCTCTTTGATCTCAAGGAATATCAAATTGAGAGAAGGTTTTCCATGCAATATCGACACCATGAGTAGTCAGGGATCGCACAAAATAATCACTAACCTTCATCCAACATTGTTGTTGGAGGAGGATCTTGGTAGAAGGAAGAATACCCGTGATAGAAGAAATGGGGGGGAAACCATTCCAAGAGTCATCCCAAAAATCTATTTCCTCCCCAGAGTTGATGATGCAAGATATATGTGGTAGAATGATCCTTTTGCATTTCATAACAAAATCCCACATAGCCGATCCTAGAGAATATTTCATAATATTAAAAATGTGATCTGGGTTCTCCCCATCCAAATATTTCAAGCGGATGATCCTGGCCCACAGGGAGTTTGGGTTTTCATAGTACTTCCAGGAAAGTTTAGAACTGAGGCTAATGTTCCTCTCATGAATTTTAGGTAATCCAACCCCTCCATCATCCTTCGAAAGTGTGATCTTATCCCATGAAACTAGATGAATTTTTGAGACCCCATCTAAATTACCTTTCCAAATGAAGTCCTTGAGGCTTCTTCTTATTATGTCTATAACTGCCCTGCGAGCCAACAAAATAGACATGATGTAATTTGGTATAGACAAAAGGACTGATCTAATAATAAAAATTCTCCCTGATAGAGAAAGCCATCTGGCCTTCCAAGAAGTGATCCTCTCCGATATGGAATGGAATATTTTGTCCCAAAAGGAGGCCTTGCACGTACCTTGGAAAAGGGGAATTCCCAGATACTTTTTCAAGATAAGGGAAACCTCAAACCCCAGCAACTTTGTGATATCTCCTTGAATTTTCTTAGGTAGATTGAAGAAGAAAATCTGTGACTTCTTGATGTTGAGCTTTTGGCCTGAGAGATCACAATATTCCTGAAGGGTATCTCTAATAACTATGGCCTCCCAAATAGATTTGTCTGCATATAAAAGTAAATCATCAAAAAATAATGTATGTGTAATAGAGAGCTGTGAGTTGTGGAGTGAAATGCCCATCAGCAAACCCTAAAGTTGTTTGAAGGAGATTAGTCTACTCCACCCTTCAACCATGATGATGAAGAGAAAAGGGGAGAGTGAGTCCCCTTGGTGAATCCCTTGGGAAGATGAAAAAAAAACCACATGGAGACCCATTGATAAGAATAGAGAATTTAGCTCTTGTAACACAATCCATGATCCATTTAATCCATTTCTTGTGAAACCCCATTTTGAGCATCACTTTTTTGAGATAATCCCAGCTAACCCTGTCATACACCTTCATAATATTTAGTTTAAGGATCATGGCTTTGAAGCATTGAACCTTGATAGAATGTAGAATTTCGTGTGCTATGAGGTCCCCTTCCACTGTGTCCTTCCCTGGAAAAAAACCACCCTGTTGTTCTGAGATGATCTTGTGTATAATTTTACCTAGGCAGACTAAAATTGATTTGGTAATAATTTTGTAAATGGTATTACACAATGAGATTGGCGTAAAATCATAGAAGGAATCTGATGAATGCCTTTAGGAATTAATGTGATAAAGGTATTATTAAAAGTTTTAAACATGCAGGAGTGCCACCTGGATTCCTCCACTGCCTCCAGGAGGAATCCAATATTAATTTATGTCATATTTCATAAATTACCAGTATTTCTGAAAGAAGAGAGGAGCAAGGCCATCCAGGCCTGGGGCCTTGTCTACCTTCATACCAAACACTGAAAACTTCACCTCATCTAATGTGAAGGGGTGCATCAGAAATTGTTTATCTACTTTGGATATCAATTCTGGAATGAAATTGAGGACAGTCTCAATAGGCGGATCCAAGCTCACCGCGCAGCTAAGGAGGCAACTGAAGAAATGGGCAGCCTCCTGCTGAATATCCTTTTTAGCCTTTAACGTAATACCATTCACATCCTTGATTTTGAAAATGGCATTTTATGCCTCTTAATGTTTTCCAAAGCATGAAAGAAGGTCGTATTTTGGTCCCCTTCAGATAACTATAACTCCCTCAACCATTGTCTCTAGTAGGTCTCCTCTCTGAAAAGAATTTCTTCTAGCCTTTCTTGGATGACTTTTTTAGTATCATATACCTATTGCATCAATCCATTGTGTATAATTTGTTCATTCCACCCATCCATTTGACATTGAAGATTGTGTTTTTTTGCAAAAAAATTCTGAAGCTAAGTTGATTTTAATCCTTAATTTTTTCCTTTATGAATGTCAGCTTGTTTGCTAGTTGAAACATTTGTATCCCTTAACCACCGGGCATTAAGACCACCAAGTCTAGAGTAGATAAAAGAAATAAGGATCCCTAAACCACCTCCATTCAAATTTAAAGTAAGATCTTGGTTTGAAAGATTTGCTGCCCTATTCAATTTCCAGTGATACTGCAAAATGGTCTGAACCTGTAATGGATGAGATATTAGACTGGCAGCTGCCATTAGACAATAACCATTGTGAATTAAGAAAGAATCTATCTACACATACTGCCACAAAGTGAGTACCCTTCCTCTAGTTAGACCATGTAATATTTCCATTAGTAGGGCAGCAATCAAATAAAGCATTACCCTCCACCAAATTCTTAAAGTCCTGGGTAACCCTGTATGAGGGAGTTTCTCAACCAATTTTGTCCATATCGCAAAATGTAGCATTAAAATCTCCCCCCAAGATAATTTTGGAAGCACCAAGTTGAGAGATTATACTTGATAGTTCATCCCACAACCTCTATTTGTCCGCTAATGGGGCCAGGCCATATATATTTAACAAAGAAAAAGAAAGTGCAAATATTGATATTTCAACCAGGACCCAGTTAGGGGAGGAAAGAATGAGAGTTGTCTTGCATTTTTGGGGTTTATAGATAATTTCCAAGACCCTTGATGTACCTGCTAAAGGAACATGAAGGAAAGACCATACCTTCCATGTACTGAGAGTTTTTTCCCCCTTTTCATTAGACAATTTTGTTTCTTGAAGCAAGACAACATCTGCCCTGCTTATCAGGATCTGATCCTTGATAAGCAGGGCAAATGTTGTCATGCTTCAAGAAATGAAATAGGATTCTCATATCTATCACAAAGAGCCTGTAACTCTCCTACCTATTTGCATTTTTTTTTCTATTGAGAAAATAGCCTCATCTTTAGATTTCCAACTGAGAGACTGAAAATGTAGCGTGGATTGGACTCCCACAGTAATTTCATCCTTCATCTTCTTCCCTCTAGCAGGGCGACCTCTACATTTCTTGTTCAAAGAAAGGATTCTAATTTTAGCACTTTATGCCTTAGTCTAAACAATGTTGCAAGTACGAGGACACACTACCTCATTGGGGACCTCCGAAGGGACCATACGAGAGTTTGGAGAATCGGGACCCCTATCCTTATTGGCAAAGACCTCATTAACATCTATTACTCCCATTAACATCAATTACACTGCCCTGTCAACCTCTACCTCTGAAATCCTTGCAGAAACTCTCCCTAAGCCCAACTCCCGAGGACTTAGATTTTCCTTATTAGTCATTGAGGGGGAGGGTCAGCTACCATTGTGATCAAAAGATGTGGTAAAATCTGAAGTATTCAGATCTAACTCCATAAGGAAACTATGTTGGAGATTTTTTTGGGCTGAGATAATGGTAGGAGGAGGTGGTTTGGTTTGCCCCAATTTATCCTCCAACAACCAATCAGGTTCATAGTCTAATGCAAGACCTATCTTCAAATTGTGCTTAAGCCATGAAGTTTTGCATGGAGGTGACATATGCAGCATGCCATCTATCTCTGTGCAGGATAGGAGCGGAACTCTAGAATTTAACAACACATCCTAAGAGGGCAAGAAAGTAGGATCAGACAATTGAGTATACTGCACCAAAATCTTCCTACCCAAATTATTTTGATCAGGAACAGACTTCGGTTGAGAACCATTAGATTGTGATGATCTGCTGGGGTTTCTGCCACCCCCTATAGTCAAGATATCCCCTAACCTGGGACCATCCTAGGTAGACACAAAGGGAATACAACCATGTAGATTAACTTCTAATGACTGAACAGGGCTATGTTGTGCAACTTAAACCACTGTGACATGAGCATGTGTTGAAGAAGTCTGCCAAGAATTAATAAAATGCCATAGATCCTACAAAAGGTAGGAGTCCCTGGTTGGTGCTCCTGCAGCAGATGGAAAGATATGGGAGGGGGAATAATAGGGCCAACCCATGGGGCACAACAAGCTGATGGAGAGGAGCACATATCCTTATAGACTTTGTCTGCACCCTTCTAGTATTTAAGTTCAAGGTGTCTGAGAGATGAGCTTCTTGATAACACATGAGAGGGGTCATCAAGAGAAGCTATATGTTGCAGGGAGCCAAACTTTGATTCCAGAAAGATTGATTTTGGCTAGATGGAATTAATATATTTTAGAAGGGAAATCCTAGGAGAAGATTTACAATCATCTAAAGCCACCCAATCATGTCTCAAGAAGATACCAATATTGTTGGCCATAATTTATAGGATTTTGGGTTGGTGAAACTCCAATGGAAGGGCCAGGAAGGATATCCAGAATGGGAAAAAATTGATCTGGCATTGTCTAGGTTGGAAATTAGGATACCGGATTTGTGTATTAATACCCCACCCTTTAAAGAACCAACCCTTTAAATGATGGATCTTATCTCTACTGGCCTTATCTTTAAAAATTGCTACAAAAAACCCTATCCCTTTATCTACCATAAAAGATGTTTTGACCCCAAACCATTTCCTAAAAGCCCAATCTAAAATTTCCAAATTTGAAGGAGTATGGTTCCAAATATTACCAATAATTTCCTGAGCCTGTAGAATGATAACTGTGTTTGATGCCATTGGTTCTTTGATGAGGAATTTGTATTCATACCTGCACCCCTGACCAAGGATTCTTGCTTGGGTTTCTTGGGTGACCTGTAACGTAGCTAGGGCAAGCAGATTGAAGGGAGCTTCCACACCATGATTTACGATAGTATAATCTAGTTTGTCTTTAGGAGGGATAGAATTTTTTGTCGATTCTTGAAGACACGAGGGGGAAATGGAGCCTCGGATATCAAACCTAACTTTCTTATCCTGGATCCTCCTGTCCCTTTGGTTAATCCTCCTGTGGTTATGGTTATTGTAATGTTTCCCAAGTGGCTTGTGAGATTTGAAATGTTTCCCAGGTGGCTTGTGGGATCTCCATGTTGAGGGTAATTGGGTTGGTCGGTGCTTCCATCTTTCCTCTAGCAAAACTTTGTCTACCCACACTCCTTTTTGAAAAACCCATTGGGGTCTTTCTGCACGAATTCATTGACCCACTGTCCTTATCAAAACACCCAGAAAGGAGTTGGATAGGGTTTGGGCGTTTCCTTATTAAAAAAATTGTTTCTTAAGTCTTGGATTGGGAAAACCCTCTCCTCCTCCTCACTCCATCATTCCCTAAGTGGGAATCTATCACCACCCACCTGAGTATTACCTAGCTTTTGTTCATGATCGATACCCTGATCTCTCCTTAGGAAATTGGTTCCTGACGCTCCTGCTCCTTCTTCTGTCATTTTGGAATTATTATTCCTGAGGAATGTGTGTGTTCAAAAATATAAGGTATCTGTTCTATCTTAAATTTTGATATCTCAAATGCTGAAATTTTGTTGATCAAGGTCTCTCTCTTGAAGCCTTTTTAAAATTTCTTAGTCTCATCTAAGATATTTATCTTTCTCTCATAATCTGCTATCTGTGTAGTCATCAATTTATCCATTATGTCTTCCTCTATAATTTCTCCACCATTATTTATGATTCTTGCAATTGCTTCATTAATCCTTCGACTGTATGCTCTGATGTTTTCTTCAAGTAGCATCTCTAAATTTGTATATCTCTTCTTCCATATCTTTTTGTGTGCATTCTTTTCTTGGATATCTCCTTCAAACACATCTTCTAGATACTTCCATATTGTATAGGCTCTATCTACTTTCTTAATCGCAAAAAACTCACTGTCACATAAGGAACTTATATGGGTTTCTTTGGCAATTGTATTTTGGGTGAATACTTCCTTTTTTTTAATAGTAGAGTCTTCTTCTACAAGGTATTTTAAAGAGGGAACATCAAATTTCTGATTAGCTACTTCATAAATCTCAAAACAAATGAATTGCAAATGTGTTATCATTTTGTTCTTCCAGTTAAGATAATTCTCTCCATCAAACTTAGGACTCTCTTTTCTAAAGTACGCCATATGATAAACCTCAAGCTATTAAACTTTCTCTCCAAGGCACTTGGATCTAATACCAATTGTTAGGAACAGTCTCCTGAGATAACTGAGATTCAACTCTTTATCCAATTAACTATAGAAGGAAATTAAGCATAAACACAACAAGATAACACATAACATAACACCACAATTTTGGTTATGGGGAAACCCAAAATAGGTGAAAACCCTGGTGGGAATTAGCACCCATGAATAAGTGCACTAGTGTATAATGATCCATGTTAGATGATCTTACAACCCTATTAGGAGTTGATCTTTACAATGCATTAAGTATAGTGACCTGGTCAAAGGTTGGACCCTGTTAGGAGTCTTTTACAAATAACCCTTTTAGAGGTGAGGACACATTATCTGTGAGCACATTGCTCAAATGATGAAGGCTACAACCTTCTACACAACATATATACATTATATATTATTTTGAACTATGAATTAGACTTGTTCTCTCAATCATTTCCAGTGAATTGTATACACTCTCTGCTTCGCCACATAGATCTTTAATTGATGAATGATATAGCTTTACTGACCCAAAACATCAGACATTCTTGTCTAGTACTTTCACCACATTCTCAGATATGGCGATCACAAATGATCTGCTATAGGTATCCTCCTCCAAAGATATGATCAAATCAGCTTGTAGGAAACTCTTCAACAACTTCTCCATCGTCCAAACTAAGAACTCAACACAAATAGAACCGCGCAACTCAAGATGAGTAGACGCGTCACTTCACACAGTCGGCTCCACCAAATTAACTCAAACTTTACTCTCCAGATGAATCATCTTCAGTGCTCTTGACCAAACATTCTGAACTCATAACTAAACACAAATCCAAACATGCATATCCAAATGATAGGCGCAACTAAAGAAACATTATAAATAACATTGGCTCTTAATAAACAATCTATTGAAACTGTATCTAGAAAATAGATTATCATAACTCAACTTCAACTGCACAACTCAATACGTGTCTATGAACATAGCATCATGAATATGTCTACAACATAAAAATAAATGCGCAAGGCTCCAACATATCCATACTAAGAATTACATAGAGGACACTGCTG
>MU226732.1:161906-215167 GCA_018584345.1 Thuja plicata
TATGGTCCTGAAACATATATTTTGAAAAGGGGTTTTTAAACATGCCTACTAAAATATATTTTTTACCATGTGGGTATTAAAAAAAATTACATATTTGAAAACTAGACTCCGAGCACTACATTTTCTATTCGTGGATTTTTCTGAGATTTAATTTCTAAGTGCCTCAAATTTTTACATCAATTGACTGGAAATTTGAAAAATAGGTAAAACACTTCCACTTTTTGCCCAAAAAGTGGACTCAACTTCTTGCTGGCACCCTATTACTTTTCCTAGTCATTTCCTATACAACCAAAGCCTTTGGAACTGAATGGAAAAAGCTTGAAAAATTAGGATTTTTGAAAACCATATTTAGAACACTTCCCGTGTCATCGTGTGCTCTCCTCGCATGTTCAAGCTCCATTTTCTTCTTCCCGCTTTCCACATTTGCAAGAAACTGGTTGAATATGTCAGCATCATGCTTGATAAATAGCTCATTGTCATTGCAATGGTGGCCTCTCTACTGTATGACAATGTTTCTCTCTAGATTTGCACTCAAATACATTATTATGACTAAATTTGACTTGGTTTTGTAAATTTTTTTCTATTATGGCTTTTATTTAGAAGTTGATTTGCTATTTTTGGCTGCTATTTCTAAAGGATTTTCACCTTTATTTGGAAATGAGCATTATTTTTCTCACTCTCCAATGTGATGACGTCAAATAAATATCGACCAAAAATAGCAGCGCAGATAAATATTGTTCTTACTCTCAAATTAGAGGTGAGAATTCTTTAAAATTAGCGGCCAAAAATAACAGACCAACTTCTAAAAATAAAGTGAGAATAGAAAAAGATTTACAAAACCAAGTCAAATTTAGTCACAGTAATATATTTGAGTGCAAATCTATAGAGAAACATTTCCATATAGTAGAGAAGCCATCATTGCAATGAAAATTGACAAAAATATATTTATCAAGCACGAAGAAAAAAAATTCACCCAATTTCTTGCAAATGTGGAAAGCGGGAAGAAGAAAATGGAGGTTGAACAAGCGAGGGTAGCCCAGGATGACAAAATAGTTACAGAAGGTTTGTTGGGCCCATACCAGCCACCTAAGAGGTCAAAGTTTAGTGTATGTTGGTTAAGCCCAGTTGGGCTAAACCAGCACACACTAAGCTTTGACCGCTTAGGTGGCTAGTGTGGGCCCAACCAACCATTCTTTGCTATTTTATTTTCTGTTGCGTTTCTTTTAACTATCCACGATGTTACTGACTCCTATGGTTAAATTTGAATTTGCGTCTCCCGCCTGTGAAAAAGAGATTATTACTTTTCTCGGTCATTTCCTTTACAGCCAAAGCATTTGGAACTAAGTGGACAAAGCTTGAAAAATTAGGAGTTCTAAATACCAGATTTAGAACACTTCATGTGCTACCCTCGCATGTTCAACCTCCATTTTCTTCTTCCCACTATCCACATTTGCAAGAAACTATGTGAATATGTCTGTGTTGTTCTTGATAAATATCTTTTGATCAATTTTGATTTCAATGGAGGCCTCTCTACTATATGTAAATGTTCCTTTATAGGTTTTCACTCAAATATATTATAGTGACTAAATATGACTTGGTTTTGTAAATCTTTTTCTATTCTCACTTTCTTTTCAAAAGTTGATCTTCTATTTTTAATGACTATTTTTAAAGGATTTTCACCTCTAATTGGAAATGGGCATTATTATCTTCAATCTCCAATGGGATGGCATCAAATATATATCCATTGTCATTGCTGAAACAAATCTGTGCATATTGTCAAATAAATATCCATGACAATTTTGCTAAACAAAAGATGTTGAAGGCCATGAACACTTTTGCTTATTTTTGGATATTTGGGTTTTAGTTAAATTAATATATAATCATTTTAACTATTTGCAGGAAGTAGAAGCCATTAAATATCATTTTTAGTAATAATATTTTTCTTTTTGAATGCACGTTTTTATTTTCAACAATGTTAATAATGACAGATTTGATTTTTTTTTCATTTTAAATTACTTAGAAAATAAAAATAATTAGATAATATTTACTTATTCTTACTTATATTATAAAATATACACTTTATTATTTATTATTTACCTTTTTCATCTTATGTACTATAAGATCATCATTATTATAACACTCAACCTTATTTATTTGACATATCTAAAGAAGTTTTTTATGTATAAATTCTTAAAAAAATTTAAAATACTCCACTCTTCTATATGAGAGGGAACAAGATAATTATTTATTCTTTCAATATAATAAAATTCTTTAGATATTGTCAAAAATAATAAAATTTCAAATTTTTTTAAGAATTATTAGCATTACTATAAATAAAATAGAAAATAAAAACATGTCATTTTTAGCATTACTAGTAAAGATCATTTTTCATGGTTTTAATAAAGTTTGTGACTCAGATATCATAGAAGAGTTAGGATAATAGAAGTGGGGTATTGTTATATTCAAGTTGACGTATCAAAATTGAATAATGATAATTTTAAATGATATTCTATTGTTTTTTATTTGATAAAAAATAAATTCGTATCATCTTTATTTGCATCCATAATAGTCATAGAGTTAGTTGTGGCACATTGTAATGGAAACTTGGAATTTTTAGTTTTGACATACTAAGAAAATAAATTAGTAAGATAATTATTTATATAACAATGTTAAATAAAGTTGAAACATTCATTTCTATTATCTAATAAACAACTATACAAAGAAACATGGGAAGAAAAATTAGTTTTCAATTTCATACAAGTTATTTGTTTTAAGTGTAGACAATTATAATGTGTCTTTCAAATTTTAATATTAGGAATTGATAATTCAAATGTAGTAACATTAGTATTGAATGTGTAAGTAGTAACAACAACCATATATAGAAGCTTAATATCATAGACAATATCATTTTAATTGGTTTTATTATTAATGTTACGTGTTAATAATGGAGCAAAATTCTAAATTAGTTGATCCAATAAACCTATAGCTACATGATAAGTATTTATAGTAGCATATTTCATTCTGGACAATAATGGATCTTTTACAATGCATCGAAAGTATATTTTATTGTATTCTATTAGCCTAATATCACATTTGATTCTTTGCAATATCCATTAGTTTAAGTGGCAATTACCTCAAGAATATAGGCAATATGTGTGGGAGTAATTAAAATTGACAATAAAATAGGATCAAATTATTCTTATAACACCTTAGTACTCTAACACAAATGATGACTCGTAAATGAACAAAACCCTTATAAAAATAACAAGGACGAAGTATGAAATGTCTTAAAAAAGTTATTTCTTTATGCTTAACCATTTTATCTTATGCATTTTACATTTAAATTTCCATATTAATCTCAAAGTAAGTGCTTATCACATACAAACCACTATACATATGTAAACATTAAATTTTATACAAGAAAATAAGTAATTTGATTATTATTAGTTGGACAACAACAAAACATAGCGAAAGTAAATATTTTATTAGTTTTAGTTAAAAGATGTCCATGTATGTAATATGTATTTGATCCAACTATGTTATATAAATCCTTTTTCAAACACTACTTTAATTTATTTGAGGGAACCAACTTCCTTCTTTAAAAGTGGCATGATCTCTTTGCATTTTATTATTGGCAGATGTTTAATTCTAGTGGACAATTTATACTAAAGATGTAGCAGTACAGTGAAATAGCTTGCATACTTTAACTGGGATTTGACACCCGTGTCCCACAAATTTTTTCCACAGAGTTCCTTTTGAAAATATATATGTAAACTATATCTCATAAAAATAAATAATTAACTTCATACACCATGAAAAATTGAATATTTCATATAAATTTAAGAAAAAATAAATAGTATTAAGATAATATATTTAATGACTTGGTTTACGTCAAACCACATATATTGTCAGGTATATATTAAATCCACATTTATTCATGGAACATTCATCGTCCAATATATTTGGGAATTCTATGTCTAATGACAGTCTGATAACAACAAAATTAACAACTTCTAGAAATATTCATAACAGGTCTAAAAATTGCATAACATATACAACAAATATTAATGCCTCCTACAAACTATCATGTTATTATTTTATAGGGACACACCTCTTTATAAATTATACAAGCATAGATTTTATTTTTTAATTAAGATGTAATCCATGAATACCAATTTTGGAATGTGACCACGAGTTTATCTTCTGGCTCCCAACTTATTTTTTTTCTTTCTATACCACTTTTCATTTAGATGATTTTAGTATAGATAGGTTCATGTTTTTATATTCACATCCATTGAGAATAAGATATTTTTTAGTGACTATGTTTAGAGGGGGTACCTATTTGTGGGGACATGCCTTGAGTGAGGTATTGTTGAAAATGATTATTCAATTCTATATTGTCATTGATGTTACACAAATGTCTAAACCCAACCGAGCACAGTCAATGTATGTCGAGCTTTCTCGGGCATTGAAGAAGACTCTAGTATCAGCCAAGTGATTTTGAGTACTAACCGAGTTCACTCGATCATTACAGTAAATTTAGTTTTAGTCGAGTAATGGTCAGGCATCGAAGGATTACAATGTTAACCGAGTTATGCATTTAGTGTCATCCAACTAACAACAATTTACATTTTATATTTAATTAGTTAATAGTAGCCGATAGATTTGAGTTTTATTGTTTATTTGGAAAGGTATTCAACCCGACTTGACAAGCCCTATCATATATATACATGGTCAAGTTTGGATTGAATACGTGTGGTAGAGTTTTTCTTTGAAGATTGAAGGCGAAGTAAAAAGGAATTTTGATTAAGGACAGACTATCCAACCCGGGCTGCAAAAGAATATTTGATCAGTGAGGATCCAGTTAAAACTAGTATAAGGATATGAATCTACAAAGTTAGTTGCTTTTTTTAATCAGGTCAACTCATTGTTACTCTATAACAATTTTAGTAGTGACCCAAATCTCTTAACAGACTAGACTTAACAGTCTTTTATAAATCCTCTCACAAGGTGGGAATTCTACAGTCAAGTGTTTGAACACCTCTAATAAGGCCACTCCTATCTGGGTGATTAAATCATCTTATAGGGTCATACCTAACAGTGTGTTTTGTAACCTTTAACAGGGTTGGATCCTAACATGGCTCACTTTAGAAGAGTAAAAAAAAGTAACTAGTTGCAATTGGTGGTTTTTCCAATTTGGGTTTTGACGTTAAATCTTGTTGTCATCTGTGTACCTATTATTTTCTTTATGATTTATGTTTCTGCACTTAATTCATAAAGGTTAATTACATTTAATATCTTAATATTACTTTGTTAACTAAGTTACATCAGAATATCTTTTATTAACCTAGCAGAGTGATAAGTTTGATTAAGATATCTAAGGGACTTGGATTTGTTTTTATGGTAACTAATTCACCCCTCCCCTCTGAGTTTCTCAACTCATTTCCAACAATTGGTATGAGATATTTTGGTGCTTTCAAGGAAGTTTTCAAGGCCTAAGATAAATATCAGAGATGTCTTACAGAAGGGAGATCCCCAAGCTTAACAAATACAACTTTCCAATGTGGAAAGATTTTATGAGGCTAGTACATCTATCTACTATTGGAGATACTAGTTTTCAATTCTTGGACCACAAGTATGTGGAACCACCTAAACCTATGTTTTTAGATTAGATGGTGGAAATGAAGAATCATAACATAATGATGATTGATATAGCTTCTTCACTCAGCTATTTAGAATTTGATGAAGTCAAGGACTGCCCTATTACCTATGATATGTGGAAGAAACTACAAGAAATCTATGGATGAGATGACAATGTAAAGAGATACAAAGTAGAGAGTCTCAAAGGTCAGTTTGATCAGATGAAAATGAAAGAAGAAGAAGACATTAAAAAATATAGTGAAAGAATAAAGAAAAGTGTCAGTGTCATCAAAGCTACTGGTGGAAATATTGAAGATAAAACATTGGTTAGTAAGGTATTGAGAACTTTACTTCCTATGTATGCAATTAGAGTTTCAACTATTCAAGAGATGAGGTGTAGTAATTATATAAATCTAGATGCATTGGTTGGAAGGCTAAGAACTTTTGTGTTGGACAATTTTGACAATTATTCTCCTAATCCTAGAAATTTTGAGTCTGCATTCAAAGCTAAATTAAGCCTTGGGAAGATGGATAGAAAATCAAAAGGAAAATAGATTAACAATAATAGTGACAATGACTTTGATGATGAAGATCTAGATATTATTGAAGAACTACTTGCGAAGAGAGATGCCAAAAGAAAAGGAAAGTACAAAAGAAGAATACCATTAATTTGATTTTTATGTGACGAGGTTAGCCACATTGCTTCGAAGTGTCCAAACAAAGAAGACAAAGATGAGAGAAAGTTCAACAAGT
Source organism: Thuja plicata (assembly GCA_018584345.1). Taxonomy (NCBI): domain Eukaryota; kingdom Viridiplantae; phylum Streptophyta; class Pinopsida; order Cupressales; family Cupressaceae; genus Thuja; species Thuja plicata. The sequence goes on from MU226732.1 coordinate 168,300, forward strand.
ACAAAGGAAAGAAATATTTCAAAAGTTACAAAAGCTAATAGGAAAAAGGTAAGAAATCTTGTTATATTGCAAAAGATTTTGATAGTGATGAAGATAAAGATGAAATGGTTTACATTTATATTTAGGATGAGTCAGATAAGGAAGAAAATGAAACACTGCACTTTTATCTCATGTTAATGACACTTGGATAATTGATAGTGGTTTTTCTCACCCCATGAATGGTGATAAAACAAAATTTTTAACATCTTGAGCACTATGATGGTGGGAGTTTTAGATTTGTGAATAATGAATCTTTCTATGTGAAAGGAATCAAATGTGATAATGCTTATTGGGTTGAAGGACTATGGTGTAATATACTAAGTGTGGCACAATTGAATAACATTGGTGTCAAGGTAGAATTCATGAATGGTAAGGCCAAGCTCCTGGATGGTAAGGGAAACCTAGTTGGAATTGGTAAGAAAACAAAAGGTAATCTATTCTATCTTGATCTCACTGAAAGTTCATGTTTTATTGGACAAGTAGAATAAAGTTGGTTATGGCATAAAAATATTGTGTCATGTGAATTTTGATAACCTAGTCAACAAAAGAAAGAACAAAAGAGTAAGAGGTATTCCTATTTTGAAGAAAACCGAGTTGGAAATATGCAAACAATGTCAAATTGGGAAGATAGGAAAAACTAGTTTCAAGAGAGAATTACAATACTAAAGAAGTCTTGGAGTTGGTGCATACTGATCTATGTGGACCAATTTGAACATAAAGTTACACTAGAGAGAAGTATTTCATTCTATTTGTTGATGATCATTCTATAACGATGACTATTATGTTTCTCAAAGCAAAATCAGAAGCTTTTCAGAAGTTTAAGTGGTACATTACCAGAGTTGAGAAGGAAAAAGGAAAGAAACTAAAGTGCCTAAGATCTGATAGAGGAGGTGAATTCATTTATAATGATTTCAATGAATTTTGTAATAAAACAAGAATCAAGAGACAAGTATTTTCCCCTGGTACACCACAACAAAATGGAATAGTAGAAAGAAGAAATAGATCTATTATGGATTATGCAAGGACCTTAATGATTGAAAAGAATGTTGCAACCAAATACTGGAAGGAAGGTATCAGCACTGTAGTTCACACCTTGAACAGAGTTCAACTAAAGAAAGGAATTGATCAGAAACACTTTGAATTATGGTATGGCTATAAACTCAATGTTTGTTATTTCAAAGTATTTGGAAGTAAATGTTACATCTTGAAGGAAGTAAGAAATGGAAAATTTGATGTAAAAGGTGATGAAAGCATATTCCTAGGCTACTCCTCTAGAAGAAAAGCATATAAATGCTTAAATATTGCTACTCATAAAGTCATAGAAAGTGTAGATGTAAATATTAATGAGTTTGTAGAGAGAAGTGAAGAATAGAGCAGCAAAGAGCCTGATGACTACAAGAACTTTGTGTATTATGAGCCTGATACTATACCTAAGACACAAGAAATGGTGATTGGACAACAACCATGCTACCACTAAATTCATTAGCATACAATTTCTTACAACATGTGCAACCCGATCTGATAATAGTTGCAACCGAGTCACAAATAGAGGAAACCAAATCTCAGACAGAGGCAACTGAGCCTCAGAAAGAGGCAATCGAGTCTCAGTCAGAAGAGAAGACCAGAATGTTGGAGCATGGTAAACCAATTGATGCAAGCCCAGAATAAAAGAAGAAGGAACCTATACTTGCCAAATATTTAAGAAGGCATCGTGCACTTGAGAAAATAATTGGAGGTCAGACAGAAGGTATAATGACAAGGAAAAAACTTAAAGGTACATCCTTGCTTTGTGAAATTGAACCTAGATCCATTAAAGATGCTTTGAATGATGAAAGTTTGATAGAATCCATAAATGAAGATATTGATTAGATAGAAAATAAAAAGAGCTGGACTCTTATGCCTAGACCAAAAGACAAGAATGTGATAGGTACAAAGAGGGTTTTTAGAAACAAGTTGAATGAAAAAGGTGAAGTTTCTAGAAACAAGGAAATATTAGTGTGTGAAGGATATGCTCAAGAAGAGGGTAATTATTATGGAGAAACTTTTGCTCCATTTGAAAGACTTGAAGGAGTTAGAACTCTTCTGGCATATGAAACACATAAAGGTTTCAAGGTATACAAAATGGATGTAAAATCTGAATTCTTGAATGGAATTCTAGAAGAGGAATTCTATATTGAGCAACCTGAAGGTTTTGTTGATCCTAATAAAAATAATATGGTTTGAAAATTTTAAAAAGCTTTGTATGGACTGAAGCAAGCTCCTAGAGCTTGGTATGAAAGACTGCATGGTTACTTGGAAAGTGTTGAATTTAATGAAGTAATGATAATAGTATCTTCTACATCATAGAAGGACCTCATAAAAAGATGCCATTAGAAAAGATATTTGTTCATGATATACTATTCACTGGACATGATGATTTATGCAAAGAATTCTCTCAAGCAATGAGTAAGGAATTTGAGATGTCTATGTTTGGAGAAATCAAATTCTTTGTTGGTGTATAAGTTCATCAGATGAAGGATGGTATCTACATCACTCAGTCTAAATACATCAAAGAGATATTGAAGAAATTTGGAATGGAAGATTCCAGACTAGTTGGGACACCTATGTCTACTAGACATAAGTTGTCTAAGGATGATGATTCAACTGAGGTAAATAACACTACCTACAGATCCATGATTGTTAAACTTCAATATGTTGTTCACACCCTGATATTGCTGATGCAGTTGGTATTGTTGCAAGGTTTTCAGCTAATCCTAGAGAGAATCATTTGATAGTTATCAAAAGGATTCTGAGATATCTTAAGGGCACTAAAGATTATGGATTATGGTATAATAAAGGAGGAAACATTGATTTGAAGACATTTGTTGTTGCTGATTGGGTAGGAAGTGTTGATGGAAAAAATAGAACCAGTGGTGGAGCATTATTCCTTGGAAAGAGGTTAGTCACTTAGACTAGCAAGAAAAAAAATTGCATCTCTAAGTCTACAGTAGAGGCAGAGTATATTTTTGCAATATTAAATTGTTCAAATATCTTATGGTTTAAACAATTGTTGTCAGGTATGAAGGAGGAAAACAAAGAACCAGTTATTATCTACTCTGACAACACTAGTGCTATTAACATTTCAAAGAACACTATGATGCATACTAATACTAAGCATATTGCAATAAAGTATCATTTCTTGAGAGAATTGGGTCAGGACAAGGAAGTAAGGTTGCATTCTTGTATCTCAGAGGAAATCTAGGGGTCATTCCCCTAACTGAGGCTCACTAAAGCACAGATTAGTGATGCATCAAGTGAGATACAATGAAAATCTAACAAGTTGATGCAGATTGTCAGAGCCTCTTGCATATGAAACAGTACATCAGGTACATTACAACTTCATTGGATAGAGTCTTTGGAATTAGATGTCAAAGAGGGAGAGATTATTGATGTCATGCCAAAGAAATTTGTATGTCAAAGGGAGAAATTTTATCAGAAACAAAGATTGATGTAAGAGCGAGAAATCTATATTTTAGTAATTGTGAAGACAAAGGGAGTTTTCTGGATTAGAATCGGAATGAAGTTAAGGACATTATAAATTTTATTCGTAAATTCTTTTTATAATGACATGTTCTATTGCCACCAATGCCAAAGAGGGAGATTGTTGAAAACAATTTTTCAATTGTGTATTGTCATTGATGTTACACAAACGTAGTGATGTTACACAAATGTCTAAACCCAACTGAGCATAGTCAGTGTATGTCGAGCTCTCTCAAGAAATGAAGAAGACACCAGTATTAGCCAAGTGATTTTCAGTACTAAACGAGTTCACTTGGCCATTACAGTAAATTTATTTTCAGCCGATTAACGGTCGGGCATCGAAGGATTTCAATGTTAACTGAGTTATGCATTTAGTGTCAGCCGACTAACAGCAGTTTACATTTTATGTTTAATTATTTAATAACTACCGACAGATTTGAGTTTTTTTTTTTTTTTGGAAGGGTATTCAAGCCGACTTGACAAGGCCTATCATATATATACAAGGTAAAGTTTGGATTAAATATGTGTGGCAGAGTTTTGATATGAAGCATGAAGGCAAAGTAAAAAGGAATCTGATTAAGGACAAAATATCCAGACCAAGCTACAAAAGAATATTTGATCAATGAGTATCCAGTTAAAACTAGTACAAAGATCAGAATCTACAAAGTTAGTTTCTTTTTCAATCAGGTCAATTCATTGTTAGTCTCTGAAAATTGTAGCAGTTATACAAATCTCTTAATAGAGTAGACTTAAAAGTCTTTCATAAATCCTCTCACAAGGTGGCATTTCTAAATTGAAGTGCTTTAAAACCTCTAACAAGTCCACTCCTAATAGGGTGATTAAATCATATAATAGGGTCATGCCTAATGGTGTATTTTGTAACCTTTAACATGGTTGGCTCCTAACAAGGCTCACTTCAGAAGAGTGAAAAAAAATAACTAGTTCCAATTGGTGGTTTTCCCAAAATGTGTTTCGATGTTAAATCTTGGTTTCATCTGTATACTTGTTATTTTATTTATGCTTTGTGTTTCTTCACTTAATAACTAAAGGTTAATTACATTCAGTATCTTAAGATTTCTTTGTTAACCGAGTTACAACAGAATATAATTTATTAACCGAGTAGAGTGATAAGTTTGATTAAGACATATAAGTGACTTGGATTATTTTTTTTGGTATCTAATTCACCCCTCCCCTCTTAGTTACTCAACTCATTTCCAATAGGTATACCTTTTCTAAATTATATTTATTCAATGGACGTAGAGGTCAATAGGAAGTTTGATATTAATATTTTTAGAGAAATCAATAGATGAAGGAGATGGGAAGAACTTAAGAGAACCATATACTATATAATATTATGAAAGGGAATCTCTCGACTATGGGTGGTTCTTGCGGAACCTAGCTTCACTAGGCCCTATTGGCCTCAAATATTTCTCAATTACAAAATATTGTAAGATTCAACCATATAATTCTTGTAACGCCAAGCACTCAAAATCTAAATAATGTAAAAAATTACAAAAAATTTCTCCAATAGTTGTTGCACTTTGTCAATTTCTTCTTTAATTTGCTGTTAAAATTTTGATTATCTCTTTCAAGAATTCATCTTTGCTCAAATTTTTCTATCTCCTTCTCACTTGAATTTTCTGATGAGGCTACAGTTTTGCTAGGTTGTTGTATGTTCCCTTGCATTTTGGTTGACATAGATATATCCACACCATTTCCACGAGATATGGTGCTCATGGATGGGGACAGGCCTTGGACTTAATTGTTGGATTATGAGAGCCTCCCCTTTTGTGTCAACATTGCTTCTCTACTAGACATCTGGCTTCAAATTGTTCTCTTTTACAATATAACAGTGTTTCCACTTGGTGGAAGGATGCAAATGATAATCATCTGATTGTTCAAGATTCTAATTTTCTCTCTGATTCTACCTCTAAGGACTCATCACAAGCTGACAATGAGGATGAAGCTCATTCTGCAAATTGGTTGATCCTCCTATTGAAAATTTGGGTCATTCTCATGTTGTAAATATAAGGGATACACTTGATGTAACCATGTGGATACCACTCCTACTATTGCGACCCCATATATCCATGTAGTTCATTCTTTACCCTTTTGTCCTGCTCTTTTCCATTCTTCAACTGATAATGTACAACTTTATCAAAACTCTGACCATTGTTCTAACAAATGTCCAACTAGATTTTCATTAGTTTCCCCCTTGTCTTGGGAATCCTAAGCACAACATTGCTTAGATAATTTTCTGACGATGCTAGAAAAATAGTTCTTCAAATTCACTTTCTTCTCCACAAGTAGTGAGTGAGTGGACCTCCCAGTTTTGACAAGAGCTACTAGCCTTTGTGCGAGTGTATTGTTTACTTTTGTATATTTTTTACAAGACCTATTATATTCATGTGTTTTTATAAGATCTTGATGACCTATAAAAGCTAGCACCCTTGTTTGAGTGTTGGTGGTCTCTTTGATGCCTTCAAGTTGTGTTTTTTTAATGATAAAATACAAATTATCTTATCTAAATATTTGAATCTTCTTGCATAGTGACCCTTGCATATGAATAATTAAACACTTAGACTTAGAACGTCTTGCGGCTTCTTTTTCTACTTATTTAAAAAAAAAAATCAAGTTGATTTTAGCTAAGGATAGGATAACTTCCACTCTTCTATAATGGTTACTTTTGTCTCAAAAAAATTCTATAATGACCTTTAAAGGCTAATGTGTGTTGACCTAGGTCTTTCTTGGATCTTCAATCGACATCTATCAAAGTGTTCAAAATATTTTTTGAAACCTATCTAACTATAAATGTTAACATGAACCTTCTACTTGTGTTTACTACTTAGTGCTTTCTTTTCTTCAAATCACCACTTTGCTAGGTGCATCTTATAAAAACTATGACCTTTGCATCTTTGGGTGCTACATGATCTATATCTCATTTGGTGGTAATATGAGCTTCATTTCTTAACTAGGATACAATTTTATTCTTGAGGAGGTAGGCCAATAAACACATGACTTTAGCTACAAGTTTTGACAACTATAACAAATAAAGTGACACTTCGAAAATAATGTGTAAACTACTGATTGCAACTTTTTTACTTAATTGTTTCAAACCTTTTAACCATTTCTTCTTTAATATTTTTTATTATTAAATAATTTACTACTAGTAATCTTCATTTATTGTTGGCTCAATCCTTTCCTCGATCTCTATTGGATATTCTCCAACTCCAATTTTTGTTGGATATTCCATTCTTCAAGCTCTTCAATCTAGCTTCATGCTTCTATATTTTATTTTTTTACCTTCAATTATTGAAACTTCACTCTCCAAGTGATAATCTTGTTCAAACACTTCATTTACAGGTTTCACCAATCTCTCAATCTTAAAAAGAAGCTTTTGGGTCCTTCAAATTGATATGCAAACAGTCGTGAATACTAACAAAGAGCCCATAGTTTATAAAAGTTTTTTTTATTTATTAAAATGGCAGTGCCATTATTTTTTAATAATAACATCTTCAGAAGGCTCTGAGAGGAAAGAAGAAGAAATAAAACCCCCCATATTAGCCATTACAACAAGTAATAGATAATAATAACTACAATTTTTACATCCAAATGAGACTCCATAACTACGGAGAGAAACAATGTTAACAATTAAAACAAATAGTGGATCGGGAGATGATCACGCCTGGTGATCGGGAGATGGAGGTGCCCTAGCTTGGTTATAGGTTTGCATGCATGGGATTTGTGGAAGAATTTGAGATGCGGGGTAGTTTTTTTTATTTTTTGCAGTGGGTTTTGTTTCTAATTGGTTTCTGTAGGAATTTTGTCTGTTTGCTGGCAGCTGTTTTGGTTTATGTTTTTTTTCTCCTGGCTTCAATCTTTGCATGGCAGAGATTTCTATGGCATCAGTTGCAGAGATTTCTCACATGGACAAGGCTTATAATGGGTCCTCTTCAAGCATGCAAGCACAACAAGCAAATACATTTTATACGAGTGTTGATCCTAAAATGAAGAAGGTTAACGGGTGTCTTCCTAGAACCCAAGATTGCCTAGTTTTAATTATTTCTCCTGATTTGGTGGAAGAAGATGTCTCATATTGGAGCAGACATGCTCTAATCTATAAGTTTCTTTTAATTCACATTCCTTTGTCCACTCTAGAAGCTTGGATCTAGCGTTCTTGGCAGATTGAATGGGATATGGAAATTATGCTTGTAGCAAATAGCTATTTTATGGTTATTTTCTCAAATATGGAAGATCGCAATAGAGTTTTCAAAGGTGGCCCATATTTTTATAATCAGGATGGATTATTTATTAAACCATGGCATGCAGGTTCTAATTTAGATGAAGAAATTCCTTCTCAAGTTCCTGTTTGGGTTTGTCTTCCTCGCCTCGCCCCAGAGTTTTGGCGAGAAGATATCTTACATAAAAATGCTAGTCTCTTGGGAAACATGTGGCGGTTGCTACACAAACCCTTGATAAAAATGTGATTTCTTTTGCCCAAATTTTTGTTGAGATAGATTTGAATAATCCCCTGTCAGATTCCATGGAAATTTGTTTGGGATCTTCTTCATGGATTCAGTAGTTAGATTATGAATCACTACCTTTTCGATGTCAGTTTTGTCATAAGTATGTCCATTTCCTGCGACAATGTGCTGAAGTTCATAAGGAAGCTCATTCCCCCTCTTTGGAACCTCCTCCTCTAGGTATAGAGGACAAAGGGAAAGCTCCCATGATGGCTGAACCTCAGGGAAAGGACAAGGAAGGATTTGTACCAATTAAAACTAAGGCTAGAGGACGAGGTCAGAAGAGGACATTGAAGGATAGACAGACGGATGGAGGCATTAACAGGTTTGAGGTACTGGAGAATTTAGATTTGGAAGAAGGAGTCCCACATGTGGTCACTTCTAATTGTGTTGGGGTCAGTATGGAGGTTATACTAGTTCTTGAACAAGAACCAATTTAGGTTATTCAGGGAAAACAAGTGGCTCAGGTGACTTTAAATAATTACATAGAGGATGATATTATTTTGGTGGATTTAGCTAAAGAAGTTTTAGTTTCATCTCAAAATAAGGGTTCATCTCACAGATTGGGAGTGCAACAATGACCCCTTAAGAAAGGTCCTACTGGTAGCTCCTCAAAAGGGCAGAAGATGGTCCTTGAGAAGATAAAAATTACTGGAGGTCTGTTGGTGGAATCTGGGTTTGTTAAACCTATTGACGCTCACTTTTCTCAAACCCCTCCATGATCATTCTCTCTTGGAATGTGAGGGGTTTGAATAGCACCTATCGTCAAAAACCTATTCATGATTTTATTATAATTCATTCTCCAGATGTCTTTTGTGTTCAAGAGACTAAGGTTTCTGTTGAGGTTATGCATCAGTATGCTCCACGCATTTGGTACGCTGGTCATTGTCAAAGTAATGGTTCACAAGGGAATTGCGGAGGTTTGGCTTTGTTCTGGGACCCTCAGAAGATTTCACCCCGTTGGTGGATTTCTAGTCACTACTCAATCTCTATGGTGGCTACTACCTTGGACTCTGGTGAGACTATTCTTGTGACAAATGTTTATGCCCCTATTGACATACGTGGGAAGATTCATCTCTGGGATCATATTAGGTATGTGCATTCTTGTGCTCCTTATTTTCCTTTGATTTTAGGAGGCGATTTTAATTCTATTTTAAGTCTTGAGGAGAAAAGAGGAGGTTGGCCTAGGTTTGGCCTTGCTTCTGATCTTTTTCAAGCCCAGGTGGATGTTCTTTCTGTTATTGATGTTAAGCCCTCAAATGGGGTTTTCACTTGGAACAATAGATGGAGTGGTCAAGAAGCTATCTCAGAATTTTTGGATAGGTTTCTTGTTTCTTGTTATTGGGTTGGAGGTGGCTTGATAACGAGTTCTGAAATTCTTGATTGGAGAGGTTCTGATCATTGGCCAATTAAGTTCTCTTCTTCTCTTGTTGCACTCCCTAAGAACCCTTCTTTTAGATTCTAGCTTATGTGGCTCCGAGACTCATCCCTTTATGATTTGGTGGCTAAGTGGTGGAGAGAGGGTGGCCCAGCTTATGGCACGGCTATGTTTGTCTTTGAGAAGAAACTTAAATATGTCAAATATCATCTTAAGAGATAGAATACCTCTTGCTTTGGAAACCTTCAGTCTAGAAAGAGGAATTCTCTAGATCATCTTGTAGTGATTACTCGCCAAATCAGGGACTCTGGGATTACAGAGGCTCTTGGCAGGGCAGAATCCCAGGCTATGCGGGATGTGGAAGAATGGGAACTTCGGGAAGAGATTTACTGGAAACAAAAGGCTCGCATTGACTGGCTATAGGAAGGAGATAGAAATACTAATTTTTTTCATCATTCTATGCAGGCTCATCATAACAAAGGGTATATTTCCTCTTTTGTTACAGCAGAAGGAATACAAATTTCCTCTCAATCTCCTATGACCAAGGAAGCCCTTAAATTTTATTCTACCCTTTTTGCTGAAGATTCTCGGCCTGCAACTGAGGAGGAGAACTTGATACTTTCTTGCATCCCCTCTCTTATCACCATCGCTATGAATGATTCTCTTATTCATCCAATTTTGATGTTAGAACTTGAAGAGGTTGTGTTTCAAATGAATAAAGTTAAATCTCCACGCCCAGATGGCTTCCCTGTGGAATTCTTTCAAGAATTTTGGGGATCTCTTGGAGGTGGTTAAGGAATCCCTTCAAAATAAGCAAATGCTTCGTGCATTGAACTCCACTTTACTGACTCTTATCCCCAAGAAAGAAGGTGCTGACAATCTTGACTCCTTCCATCCCATTTCTCTTTATAATGTTGTGTACAAAATTATCACCAAATTGATTACTGAAATACTCAAGATATGCCTTTCAGTTGTGATTTCGGAGGAACAAGGCGGTTTTGTGGCTGGTAAGCAAATTCTTGATGGTATTGTTATTGCTTCTGAAGTTATTCACTCTATGCATACATCAAAAGAGAGAGCTATGCTCATTAATTTGGATATGGCTAAGGCTTATGACAGAGTCAAATGGAGTTTTCTCCAAAAGATTCTCTTGGCCTTTGGTTTATGCCAACAGTGGGTGAACTGGATTATGAGTTGTGTTTCTTTAGCTTCTATTCTTGTGAATGTGATGCAGGAGCATCCTGGGTGTAAGGGAAATCTTGCATCACCCAAAAATATGTGTTTTTCTATTCAATAAGGGCTATTTTGTATAAAGCTGCTATTTTTGGAAACTTACTATTTTTAGTAAGTTGGTCGTTTGAACTTAGAATGTTCTAATTTTCTAGGTGAAGGTTCATCTTAGTAATATAAGAATGCCAGTTGAATTTCATTGCCAGATCATCTGTATTGGCGAAGTTATTAAGGATTTACTGTTGAGATTTTAGGGTGCAAAATCTTTGAGCTCAATTTTCAGGACCTTAGAGGCTTCGGATCGAGGTCGAACCCCCAATTAACTTGTGCTTCACAATCAAGCACTGTAGATTGCAATCTCCCCTTTCCAGAAAGTGGTTATAATAGCCAATCGGAGCTATGGTTCAAAAGTTATGGCTTCCAGAAGTTGGGCTACCTAATCTCATGTTTTGTAAATATTTAAAGCTGACCCTTTTTTAATAAAAGTGAAAAATAATTAAATGCTAAGGGTATTCGGCCTTAATGGCTAGATTTATGGAACCTTCTCGGGCGGTGGAAATTGCCTATATAAAGAAGGCCCGTAGTGTTGTCTAGGGCAGTTCTGGGTAGATCTGGGTAATAATTTGAGGCTTTGTCCTATAGAATATTGTAAGCAGAATGCCCATGTGACTTTGCATATTGTAATTCTGAAAGTTTATAATTCCACATTTGTGGAGATAATAAGAATCCCATTTTTTGTTCTTGCGAATTGTTGTTGCTTCTCTGTTTCTGTTATGTGTTTGTGGCATTAAGGGGAGCACCCTTCATCAGAATGGTGTTCCTTCAGAGCCCTTTTGTGCCAAGGGGACCCTATTTTGCCTTACCTCTTTATCATTCTGGCTAAGGGTTTGGGCCACTTTCTTAAGCTTCATGCTCACCAGGGTTTGATTCATGGGTGGAAATGGGGTGCTGGCTTGCCTCCTCTTTCACATCTTCAGTTTGTGGATGATACTTTATTTATGGGATAGGCCCGTCTTCAGGAAGCTACTTCTTTTAGGTATGCTTTGGATGTGTATCTTGCAGCTTCAGGTTAAAAATTTAATGAGAACAAATGCTCTATTTTTTTCTTCAATACTCCTGAGGCTATTCAGAGGTGTATTGCTTCTATTTTGAGGTTTCAGATTGGGTCTCTTCCCTTTGTTTATTTGGGTATTCCTCTTACTGTTGGTAGACATCCTAGATCTTCTTGGCAAGTTTTTCTTGATAAGCTATGACAAAAGGTTAACCATTGGACTCATCGATGGCTATCAACTGCTGCTCGCCTGACTCTGTTAAAGTTAGTTATTCAAGCCCTTCCTATTTACAGGTGTTTTGTTCAGGCTGCTCCTATGTATTTTCTTTAGAAATTTGATGCTCTATCCCATCAATTCCTTTGGAGTGGGAACCTTTCAACTTCTAAATGGAGTCTGGTTAAATGGGAAATAGTGTGTAGACCTCAGAAGGAGGTGGCCTTGGCCTACGATCATCTATTTTAAATGGATAGGTTCTCACTGCAAAGCTTTATTGGCATTGGTGTACTAACCAAAATCAACTTTGGGCTTGTATTCTCACCCATAAGTATTTTCTAGATTTTGATGTGGTTGAAGTTCACCACTTTCTTCTGGAAGGGAGAGGATCCATGATTTGGAATACGCTAAAGTTTTGAGCTCAGTTAGTTAAAGATGGTCTGTTTTGGATTTTTCATTCGGGATCACAAGATTTATTTTGGTTTGACTCTTGGGATGGGCACCATCCTATCCTTTCCACTCATCCATAGCTCCATGCCCTCTATCAAAATTTTAGTGTTGCTAGGTGGGACACAGTTGATTTTTATAAGATAGGGTGTGTTAGAGGTTTGGCTCCTTCCTTCCATTGGAAACACCCTTCTGAATGGCCTCCAAGAGGATTTGAGGAAAATAGGAAGGAGTTGTTTCAGATTTTGTAGTCTCGTGAGTGTACTACTTTGGTTGGTAATGATGTTCTTCCTTGGGATAGCGAGGATTTATCTGGGAAATTTTTAGTGTTTGCAGGATATGCTGAGCTTCTTCGGCAGACCTTGGGGGACATCCAGGTGCCTTAGTGGAAGAAAGTCTGGTACAAGTTTTCTTGGCTCAAATGCAATTTTTTTATGTGGTTGGTGGTCCATAGTCGGTGCCTTACATGGGATAACTTATGCAAGCGTGGCTTCCATGGACCCTCAATGTGTGTTCTATGCCGGACTAGTGAAGAAAATATCTCTCATCTCTTTTTCCAATGCTCTTTGACTAGACATATTTGGCACTCTTGGTGAAATGTGTGGAACCAATCCTGTTGGCATGTTTCCTCACTGGCAGAATTCTTTGCTCGCTGGGATAAAGCTCCTGTGAAGACTTCATTTCTTCAAGTCGCCTGGACTCTTGGACCCTCCTTTATTATTTGGCATATCTGGTTGGAGAGGAACCGTCGTATCTTTAAGGATGATTTTTTGGAGGTTCCTCACTTATGGTGGAAAATTAACCATTCTTTGGCCCGGAAACTATTTCTGCAAAATATGACACTTCTGAGGCCATGGAACCAGGGGAGGATATTTTCAATAATCGTCTGAATATTCCCCCCTCACATGGAAAACTACTAAGAAAGATGTGTAGACATCCCTTGTGAAAGATAAATAGGGTGGGGAAGTGGAGTGCCCCTCCGCAGGGTGTTCTTAAAATCAACACGGATGGGTCTTCCAAGGGCAATCCAGGCCCTGCTAGTATTGGTGGTGTTGGCAGAGATAGTACGGGGGATGTTCAACTTATGTTTTCAATTTATAAAGGTCATCACACTAACAACCTGATGGATTCCATGGATATTTTGTATACCGTGAAGAATGCTTGTGACCTTGGTTGGAGAAGGCTTATCTGTGAATCTGACTCTCAAGTGGTGATATGTCTTTTGAATCGGCAACATTCTGAAGTTGTTAGTTGGAAGTTAGCTTTGATTGCGGACCAGATTCATAATTTGTGTACTTCTTTGGAGTCTGTTACTTTCACTCATATTCCCAGGGAATGGAATAGTGTTGCTGATTGTTTGGCGAAGTGGGCTTCTGACAATATGTGTAATTGGAACATTGTTGATAAGACTCAACTTCTGATGGGCTTGTCCCATCAATTTGATCACTTGGTTGATCTTGATAGGGCTATTTGATTCCCTTTTTCTGTTTGTTCTTGTTTTTCTTTCAGTTTGAATAAATTTTCACCCCTCCTTTATTTTCAACTATGGAGAGAAACCCACCAGGCCTGAAAAAGATACATATAAGCCCACCCTTGAGCATATCCACTAGCTTTAACAGTTAGCCACACGAGGATATATATTCAAAAACTGAGGTCGAGAGCATCACCCTTGAGCATATCCACTAGCTTTAACAGTTAGGCACACGAGGATATATATTCAAAAACTGAGGTCGAGAGCATCAAAAATTGTCTTGGGCCAGCTACCTTCCCTCACCATGGTTTGGTCTTCCCACCATGGTGGCAAGGACACTGGCATCTTGGCAAGGATTCCTCCAAGGCGCTAGCCATTTTCTCAAAAACCCGACCTTCGGAGAAGAGGAGGACCCTATAAGACCCTCAGCCTGAGTGAATTGTACCAGGGTGAACAGAGTGTCAAATAGGGAATAGCCCTCCACGACCACCGGTCTTGGTAGAATGCATACTAATGGAGCCATCTCCCTTTTGAAGAAACTTGGATCTAACATTTCCAGCTCGAGCTTAAACACGTCGAACATGCGGACATATTTCGTCTTACTGTCCAACATGGATGGGGAGAAAAGGCCAAAGACAAGCGAAAGTTGTACCTCTGCATGCCAAAGACAAGCGAAAGTTGTACCCCTGCAATCCTTTGTGGATGTCTTCTGCAGAAGCAAAGTCTTCCTTGAGCAACTTAGATGCCACCCCTATAAATGGAATGTAGCCTCGAATCAAGTTGAAGGCATTGGATCAAAAAATTGATATCACCTAGGAGTGATAAAGACATCTCGGAGCCGTAGGGAGCAAGACATTATCACCAATCACACGATCGATGACATCCTCAATTTCAGTAGGCAATGGGTGGAAAGATACACGCATATGTTGCCTGAGATAAATACCTGCAATCGGGCATTCCCAATCTTTGGCCGCAAATTTTAGCTGAAAATTTAGCTATCTGTACTCCATGACAAAACCACCCAGGAATTCAGAGAGAAAAGTAACTGAGGCAGAGGAAGAAGCTTGCAGTGAAAAAGAGAGTGAATGCGATCAGCTGAATGGAGGGATATTTAAAGCCGGGGCAAGCCCCCATAATGAATTCTAGAGTAAAGTGTGACATGCCACCCAAAGCTACCTTGCACACATGAAATATTGTAATATCGTTCTTGATCATATCTTAGCCAAGTGAATAGATTTAAAGAGCAGGTATCACGTTAGTAGAGGTACTTGAATGATGAAACCGAGATGCCACACTGAAGGCAAAGCTTTGATGGGAGATCACTTGCTTCGAGGATCGTACAAAAAAAAAAGCGAGTGTATAAATATGACACAAATATTATATGTGAGAAGGATTTGAGCCTGATATTTGGACAAGGAGATCTGTAAAGAACATTGCCTGAATGTTTGAGTGACTTCCACGATGACATAGCCATATGGAGCGGCACCATCACCGTGTGAGAACGTTGAGATATCATTGACGTCATTGTATCAAAAACTTGCCGCGATGGAAAGGAGAGCCATTGAGAGTCCCCAGGTATGTGAAGTAAAAATTATTTTCTTAGTACAATCATGACGACCCAATGCAGAGCCTGGTGGCCAATATTTAGGTTGACATATTTTTAGATGTGGGGAGTGGATATCTCCTTTGACATCTAGTCGGGGCCTTTATCCACCATTAGATGTCAGATTAATGAGTTTGTATCCCACATAACCGAGCCTCTCTCCAATTCCACACCCATGTTAGCCAACCAATCTACGAGGCCATTTGACTCCCTGAAGCAATGGGAGATTTTATATTCTTGGAAACGGTCCAACAGCAGCCATACCTATTTTAGAATATATTGGATCTCCCAACTGGCTGCACTTTGTACCATAAGATCGGAAGTAACAATTTGGGATTCCCCTTCAATGTGAATTTTTTCTCATACCATAGGATAGTGCCACGATGATTCCTAAATGTAAGGCCCTAGCTTCTTATATTTTATTTGATCCCACTGGGGTCCTGGACCAAGCTGCTCTGATAATCTCAAATTTTGAATCCCTCAAAATATATCCGATCCCTGACGTCCCTGGATTACCCTTTGAATCCCCATCAAAACTTAGTTTGACTAAATGTACGTTAGGCGGCTCCCACTTGATGTCCCTCTTGCGCTCCTCCTTGGATTTTTTTCCAATCAAAACTCACTTAAAAGGAATAGCAATGAGGGGCCACGAGTTCAAAACCATTGAGTCATGTGATGAGCACATAGAGGAAAGAGATTTAGATCAAGTTGTATATGCATTAACTATTTCAGATACTGATTTATCTACCACTGCAACAACTTGGTCCACCAAGCATGATTGTTTCCTGAAAATTCTCTTGTTTCTCTCCCTCCGTGTGACAGCTGCTGAATGACTCCAAATTTGGGCAAAGAAGGAGTCTTGATTTAAAGGAGTGGCCATTGGTGGAGAAGGTTAATAAGGTCCATAGGCAAAGGACCATACCATCCCAGCTTCCCTAAAATCCAATACCAAACATCCAGGGCAAAGGAACAAGAGACAAGAAGATGATTTGAGTCCGCACATAACACATAAAAAGGAGTCTGCAACGCCCAATCGGAGAATATGATCACTACTAAGAATCCTCTGGAGAATTGCTAACCATAAGAAGGAGCGAGGTTTCAACAAGATTGCTCGATGCTAGCAGAATTGGAATGTATGTTTATTTAGGGGGTGCCTATGAGAAGTCAAAATATGATATCCCAACTTTACTGAGTATCTCCCATCTAGAGCTGTAGACCAGATCAACCTGTCATTGTCTCTAGTGAGATGGAGAGGTCTTTGAACAAGGATACTAGCTAGTATGTCAATCTGATCCTGAGGGAGATCCAACTGAGATAGATCTTTCCAAACTATCTTTAAATCCCCAACTGACCAATTCATGATAATGAAATCCTGAACCTTATCCCCCATTGTTGTTGACTCAAATACCTAGTTGAAGGAAGAAACCTAGGGGAGAAAAAGATAGGCGGTAGACCATTCTATGAGTCATCCTAGAATTTATCCCTACTTTCCATTTTCATAACCCAAGATAAGTGTGGGAGGATCACATGCCAACATTTAATGACAAAGTTCCACATTGCAAAACCCAACGTAGGATTGCTGATTGTAAATATCCTTGAAAGATCATCACAGTCCAAATATTTGATCACAATGATTCTATCCCAAAGTGAACCTAGATTTTCATAGAGTTTGAAGGATAGTTTAGAGCCAAGGTAAATGTTTTTCTTGTATCGGCTATGCAGACCCAACCCCCGCATTCCTTTGGTTGGCAAATTTTGTCCCACGTAATGAGGGGGACCTTTTCCACACCATCCATGTTGTCTTTCCAAATGAAGTTTTTGAGGAATTTGAAGATCTTGTCCAATACTCTCCTAGGCGCCATAAGAATTGTCATGATCTAGTTGGGAATAGAGGAAAGAACTGACTTGACAAGGAGAATTCTCCCAGCCAGAGAAAGTCATCTTGCCTTTAATGAGGCAATTCTATCCCTGATGGATTGAAAAATGTTGTCCCAAAAAGAGGCTTTGACCGAGCCTGAAAAAAAAGAGAGCCTGGGAATTTTTAAAAGAAACTAATCTACTCCGCCCTTTTGCTAAAATCATGAAAAGGAAAGGGGACAGTGAATCCCCTTGTCTTACTCCTTGAGAAGAGGAAAAGAAGCCACATGGGGAACCATTAATCAAGATTGAGAACTTTTCCCCCCTAACACATGCCAAGATCCATCTTATCCACTTTCTACCAAAACCCATTTTAAGAATTATATTTTTTAAGAAAGACCAATTGACTCTGTCATAAGCTTTCATCATGTCTAGTTTGAGAACCATTGACTAAAGCCCCTGAATCTTTATTGAATGAAGGACCTCATGGGCAACTAGGGCGCCTTCCCCTGTATTCTTTCCTGGGAAAGAGGCTCCCTATTGATTCGAGATAATTTTAGGAATGAGCTTACCAAGCCTTAATGAAATGGACTTGGTTATGATCTTGTAGATGGTGTTGCATTAAGATATAGGTCTGAAATCTTTAAAGGTTTAAGGACTGGAGCCCTTCGGGATCAAAGTGATAAAAGTACTATTAAAAGGTTTGAACATGTAAGCATTACGCCTAGATACCTCTACCACCTCGAGGATGTCCATCCCCATGAAATCCCAACACTAATTAAAAAATAGCGGAGTAAGGTCATCCAGACCAGGTGCCTTGTCTGCATCCATTGAAAACACCGAAGCCTTCACCTCTGCCAGGGTGAAGGGTTGCATCAGCATCTTATTGTCATCCTTTGAAACTAGGTTAGGGATAAAATGCAAATGATCTAGAGGGAGGGGGGCATGCAAAATTGCAGATTTAGTAAGAAGATCCTGAAAAAAATGGACAGCTTCCAATTGAATGTCCTTCTCACTGTTGAGAATGACATTGTTAGAATCTTTAATTTGAAAAATAGCTTTCTTATGCCTCTTTTCCTTGGTTGATGCATGAAATAAACTCGTGTTTCAGTACCCCTCTTTAAGACAAATATCCCTAGAGCGCTGCATCCAATAGGTTTCTTCTCTAAGCAATACTTCGTATAATCTTTCTTGTAGGTCCTTTTGAGTGTCGTAAACCTGCTGGGATAAACCATGGTCATTCTAACCCTAAAATTACCAACACGTCTTTCGCAACATTTTTGTTTATAAAATTTGTTATATCAACTTTGATAATATTTTTAATATTTAAAACCTTAGTGTGTGTTTGTTAAGCCCAACCCTCTAAGGATAGGTAGGGCACAAAACCGATAGTGTCTAAAAAGCCCACTAAAATGTAATAATATAACAAGATTTTGGATAATAACAAAGTTTCCCTCTTGGTAAGATGTGTATTTTAGTTTGCTATTTAGACTTTCCCACATAACTGAAAAAGTATAATTCTGTCATTATTCTGCACAAATTATGATATCATCTACTTTAGTCCCTTTTCTAGAGCTGGCAACCATCATACATGATATAGGCAATGGCTAAGCTCGAGACAAAATGCACTAAAGACCAAAAAACTTGCGAACTCTTTTTTTCCAAATTTGCAAAAATATAGTAAGTTTTTGGCAAATTATTTGTGGTTTTCTACCAAAAAATATATAGACCATAAAGGACAGATGCTAAAAAATTCATGAAAATATGTGGTCTTTTCAGTTTTTTCAAATTTGGTCAATGATGCATTCTGTCTCGAGGCCGCGTCCCATGATATATAAGTTTGTATGAATTTTATCGCCAAGTAAGAGAGATTGTCAAGGGATGGTGGCAGTTGGCCCATAGCCCCAAATCCTATTCGAAATGCTCGTGATGTCCCCTTGCTAGGTTGTGGTTTGCCTATGATTAAAGTAATTAGCTAGCTGCAAAAGAATACAGAGGAGTAAACGTTGTTAGAAACTTTAATCTGAGCCATTACATCAACATATCTTCATCCAGGCCATAACTTTATTATACCCAAAAGATCATCACCTACACCAACAAAGACTCAAAATGGTGATGGCAACATCAATGATAGCCTGAAATAAATTCCAGATGCAATTAGTTCATAATGCAACGTAGTAATTTTGAAAAGAAGCAAAATCACTGAATAAGTTAATTGAACCTATAACCCTTATTATAAAAAGAACATAATATGCATTCGTGGAGATTAAATTTGTGACTATGAATGCAAAGAGGTAGCCCAAAAAAAGTAAGTGTGACCGAATATTGCAACTTATGGAATTTAACCCTAATAGCTATTGATTAAAAAGGGCCAAAATCTATGCTGTCCATGATGATAGCCTTGGGGGGAATTTTCATCAGATGTTCTCATACCAAATTTCATGGCTCGTCTATCTATACATATCCTAAGCATGCATTGTCGATCTATGCATATCCATATACAAAGTACAGAGTCCTATATATAGGGTTCGACCCTCGTCATTCTTCTCAGTTTTCTTTCTTCGTTGTCCTCGCTTGTTTAATTTTGAAGCTATTATAAATTTACATTAGGCATAAATACTAGATTTTAAGAAAAAGTACTTTGTAGATTTGTGAATTAAATTTAACTCTCACTGATATTATTTACAAGATTTGATGGTTTGTATTAGCATAATTTTTAGATTCATGATTTGAATTATGGTATTATGTGATGGTATTTAAAAATAATGATGATTACATGAACTTGATTCTATGTGCAATGGAAGATTTTGTAATGAAACAAAGTAATTTGTAGGAGATTTTGTAATGAAACAGTCTAATTTATAGGCTTATGAATTGAATTTAGATATATGACTGTATTTGTGAATATGAAATCTGAATTGGTGATTTATATGCCAATTCATTTTTGCTTTTTTCATTAAATGTGTGTACAGTGTAGCATTAATCTATTTTGAATTGGATTACCTGTAATGTTTAAATAAATTTATGGCATGCTCTTGCATTGTTATTAAATAGGTTGATTTTAGGGTTGTCATGATTTATTGGTTAGTCCTTTGCATATGAAGTGTTTTAATGTTTCTTCAATTTTTGGAATTAAGGGTTTCTTCTGCAAAGTATTTAGAATCCGACCTACCCGTTGTTGTTCGAGATTTCGATAATCTACAGGAACCAGTGTAAAATGTTAATAATTTGTATTCAATTTGTGGAACCAATGTTTTCTTCAGCTAAAATATTTAGTATCTGACCTACCTATTGTTGTTATCAAGAATGGTTGAGTTCGATGTTAGTGTGTTGTCTGAAGGAAGAATTGGAGCAGTCAAACTCATTCTCAACCATCTTGGCTTTTCCTTGCCAAAGCACTCTAACTCTTCTAAGGTCGGTTATGTGCTTGGAGGTATAAGAAGAATCCAACACCTATGGGGGGCACATCCTAATTGAATACGAGCATAGGCCTTGATGTCCTGCATTTATGCCATTCAAATTTGTAATCCTGCATTCTAAGTATGCCTGAACCTGCACAGATATCCTTATATTTGTGACGAAATTAGAAAAATCATCTTAAAACACTTCTATTCGACACCTGATTCTTCCAACGAATGACAGGAAAAGTGATGACTTTTGTCATGAGCGTGTGAGCATATATTTAAATAACAACCAATTTTAAAACCAGATAACGAGAACAAAAATATCAGAAATCATGGAAACGTCTTTTTCAATACAGCCCTACTTTTCCCAGTGGCTATTTTTTTCTAAGAGTCTTTTTTTTTCGTAAATGGGAGATATGGACGCTTACCAAGAGGAGTTTGGTGGATATGCGAAGGATTGAGAAGTCACCTCTGCAACCCAAAGAGAAAACATGGACAACTATTACAAAGAAAGAACAAAACTGCATTAAAATTTGTCGAATTAGTTGAACAACATTAGATTTGTACTTATTTTATGATGGCTCTTGAATTTGTACCAACTATAAACAAAATGAAACCCTAAACAAAATAGTGGAACAGTATAAAATTCATACTAAATAAGGTGAATTGCTCATCTCTAATGGAAGACACTTGTAAAAATGATTTCAACAGAGCTTCCAATGGTTTTGGTAACCTTCCATGGCGATTCTCTCGACTGAGGCCTTGCACTTTCATGATTTATAAGCCTCTCGCCGCCTTCCACTTTGAAGGCTTTAAATCTTAGATACAGTGCAAAGAAATCATCTTCTCAAAGCAGCAGCGGCAACAACAATGGCAACGGATTCATAGACAAGAAACTCTAATTTCCCTGCAACAGTACCAAGCTTACGAGCATAAGCGAGCAGTAGAAAATGAGGCACAATCAAGTTCCTTAGGTCTCCCTATGTCGACGAGGGTTTATCTCATAAAACACAGAAGAAAACTCACAGATACATACGTAGATATAGATATACGATTTTTATGAGACACTAATTTTCCACAATCAAAAAGTTATACAATCTCTTCCACGTCTCTGCCCAATAGGTTGGATCAAAGCCTCAATGAATGAGGTCAGAAAGATATAACACAGGAAGAAAGAGAGGGCCAATTGTAAGAGATAAATTACAAATCTTCTATAAAGGATATTAAATCATCTCAATAAATTCATCCCCTTGGTCAAGGTTTAGAAGATATAACATCAAAAGTCCATCCGTAAGGAACTTAAAAGAATAATAAATAAAACACACAAATATACATTAACAAAAAGAGAATAATAGAATACTTTATATTTTCTTTGTAGTTCCACTTTTAGGAAGCAAGCTCCCAATATAGTATACGAATTATAAATATTCAATAATAAGTAATTGACAAAAGCAAAAACATTGTTACTAGTGATGTAGTGGGGCATACCATGAAGCTTGAAGATTGAATCCAAGAATTATTGAGCAATAATCTAGTATTTGTGTAACGGTGAGTCAACACATAAATGAGTATACATTGTAAATTACTAAACAATGACCAAAACAACTTGTTTAGGACCTAACTAATTTGAAATCCCAATAATGAAATGCATAGAATATATGTCTATGACATTTCAAGCATAGGAAGGGGTTGTAGACCCAAGAAATTTGATACTTACTCATTTATTTATTTTATGTTGAGGGAGACTCACTCAATTAGAAATGTTCTACATTTTACTTAAACTCATCCCAACATAAATTTTGTTTGACCCACTTATATGTCTTTGAGCTACTGAAGCTTAAACAATGACTCGGGACATTTAAATAAATGTGACCATGATATTTCAACACCGCCCCCTCTAGTTATGCCTTCATATAGAGTGAGGATCATTTTCTAGATCATGAATAATTTTCTAAATTATTGGACTATTAATTCATTCCTTGGTATCTCCTTCATTCCTTGTAAGTACTAACACTACAAAGAAAATGATTTCCTTTCCTAGATCACTATTTATATAAGAATGCATATACCACCATATTGTATTATCTATTTGATGAAGGATCTTATAATTATAAGTTTACATTTAAGTCACGCACTTTCACTCTTTAAGAGAGGCTTCTCCTTATTCAAGAAATATTTCATGTCGTGATCATCATATTTGATTTATAATTTTTAGCCGAAGAGGTAAGAATACATCGTTGAGTAGTATGGAGGCTATCCATCATTTCATTTTTAAATGAGTATTAATCTAGATTAGGCTTTTGATTGTAATTATTTTGGGAGTTTTTTCTTTTGGTCACATTTTCCTTGTGAAAATATAGGCACATATTCTATTGAGCTCATGTAGATTGTAGAAGAGATTTTCCAGACTATTCAGTAATAGAGGTTGGTTTACTTCAAGTTCTTATCTTTTGAATATTAATTGTGATTTATATTATTAAAGTATTATATTAATCCTTTATATAATCAGATTCCTTTAAGTGTTAAATGTGAAAATGGGTATCCTATTGTGAAGGTCTCTATTTGTGTTCAAGCTTTTGTGGTGCTTTAAAATTGTGAAAATATTATTTTTTTCATGTTTCGAGCATCATAAAAATTAAAGGATTTTACAAGAATATTTTATGAAATTAAATTTTGTGGTATTTTTGGTGCACAAAGCAACCTAGGCGGAAAAATGGCTCTCTTAGGTAGGGGTCCTATGAGTGGGGATAAAGCTCTAGGAATTATGATCAAATAGTATGGAAAATATTAATAGAGGAGTAATATTCATTTATTTAGTCACTTATTTAGTCATTTTTATTTGCCTGACTAATTATTTAGTTGTGATTTTATGCGATGACCAAATTAGTCATTTACACTTGTGAATGACAAAAAATTATTAGAATTTAGTCATTTTTAGTCATGTGACTAAAAATGTTAGTAACGTGACTAAAACATTTAGTTACGTAGTCATATATTTGTCAAATTATACTAGTGAATTTATTACCAAAATTAGGCCATAGCTATCAAGAATGTCCACAACTAATCTGTCAGTATGTTGTTCCATCCCAGGATGAGATGTTAGTTGCATATGAATGTTGTTCAACTCGTCCACAATTGGAACCTTTTCTTTATCTATCTACGTCACCTTCTTATTTGTGTTCATAGGGATAATTCCCAATATTTTACATATGGCTAGAGGCATAACATTTATTGATGCTCCTAAATCTATTAAATAATTACGTAGCAACTTCGCAAAAATCCTTATAAATAATAAGAATGGAGCAGACTCATCCTTCCCTTGGTAAAACACAATTGGAGTATCTGTCTTTGTATTAAGCCTTTCTCTAGTCTCATATGTTGTATTGACTTCTTCAAACCTCACAACACTCTCCTCCCTCGCAGTTGTGTCTTGATTTGTAGTTGAAGCATTTTGGGCCATGTAAACTGGTTATGATGAACTATGACTATTGTATATATTCTAATTATTATAAGAGGCATCCTCAACCATATTTTCACTCTATGTTACATTAGATGCATTATAAGAGGGCCTATTTACTCCCTGTGTATTACTTTATGAAGCTTGACTATGAGCTCCTTGATTCTTTTTTTCTCTCTAACTACTCAGGAACACTTCCCTTACTTCTTCTATCTTCATTTATTTGAACAATACTAAGTTTATATTTACCTTCCTTAACTCTTTAGTCATACTATGTCCCAACCTCTTAAAACTTTCATCATTCGAAGGGTTCCTAGAAACTCACTCTTTTATGGTACTCTAGATTCTAATGTTTTTTTGTGTACTATTCATGTTCTTCATTGTTATGTTTTTATTTTTGATATTATTGAGAGTCCTTCAAATAACCAGGTACATTTGTTTCTTTTCGATTGTATCATCAAAAAATGGAAGCACTTCCATTTTGGACTGGTTTAGCCTTCCAAGTAAGTGATTTGGGTTCATCTCAGGTGCCTTGAATGGGTCTCTAACTTTGATCTGGATTTCTACCTTGTTCATCCCCATTTCCCACTTTTGTCTGGCCTGTTTCTGGCACCCTAAACTGTAAATTAAGACTTATGACCTTAGGGTCAAGGCGACCTCAACCTTGACCTAGTTCAAGGTCAAACTCGGCCTTGGCCTAGATCAGAATCAAACTTTTTTTGGCCCAAGGTCCAGATTTAAAGTTTCTGGAGGTTCCGGATATCAAGCTTCGGAAAGAATTAATTCCCTCTTCCGGGTCGGTTGTCTCGGTCTTTAGAACAATAATTATTAAATTATATTTAATATAGGGCCTCTTCTAGGGATATAGTTCTAATTGGAATTTAACTTTCATTTGTAGGCCTCTCTAGAATATTGTGGCCTATATTCATTTATAAGGAAGCCTTCTCCTCTTATTTTCTCTAACTATGAATCATCAACATCCTAAGACTTGAGGAAGGACAAGCCAAGAAGCAAGATTTGAAGCAAGCATCTAAACTCAAGCATCTAAGCATTGAAGAATATTCAAGCACTCAATTCATCAAGGAGATCCATTGGTAGCCATTGAAGGATTCAAGCTCTATGGATCCCTCTTGTTGAAGATTTCTTCATCCACATTCCTTCAAGCCTCTTCCTATTCCAAGATCCATTCAAGATTGGTGTTCAAGATCTACAAGAAATTGATTTGAGACATCCTAGATTCTACATCCATTTGGTGCACACATACTTGTGGATCTGTGGAATCGAATCCGCCATAAGGGTTTCTATATATGCAAGGTGAATTTGTTTATTTAATTTGCTTGTTTTATGCAATTTCCATTATACTTTAAGGTTAATTCCAAATCTGGGGTTTGACCAAGGCAAACCCCTGCCCCATAAGAAACAAATCCATTTTTCTTGGAGGTACAGGGTTCAGAAAAATGAATTAAAGTGCAGATCTAGAGACCCTTTTCAAAAAACTATAGGGATCTGGAAAAAGATTTTTTGTGAGAGATTTTAGGTTAGAATTTGAGGTTAATTCTGCCCTAGGTGAGAATTAGAGGTCGATTCTTCCCTAGGTCAGAATTGGAAATTCTGGGTCAATGGTGACATTGACTTGAGGGTCAAAATTGGAACTAAGCCAGATTAGAAAAAAGATTTTTGGGTTTTGTAGATCTCATAGATTAGGTTTAGGATTACGAAAATCAAAAGTTTCTGAGACCATCTGATAGGGTTTTCAACAAGTTCTTTTCATAGGTATTTATTCCATTTTCCTTTACAAACATTTCCAGATTTAGACCCCTTATCAATTACAATTTAATGTAAAATGATTAATGGAGGCATAGGATCACTTTTATATGCAAATCTCCATTGTCCAAAATTCTATCTAGAGACCCTCCATTTTCTTCTTTACATTTTTGTGAACCTGCGATAGACAACTCTTTCTTTTTGGTCTTAGATTTATATTTTATGTTAGATCTTACATGCATTTAAAAGTAGGTTTCTTGTTATGCTCTTGCATTCATATTTCAAAAATAAATAAAAATCACAAAATTTCTTTAGAAATACCAAAACATTTACATTTTTCATGCTTTTAATGTTACTTTGTGTTCAACATGTATGATTTTTGTTTTGAATACTTTGACGAGGCTTTTGTTGTGAAAAAGGATAGATCCCCTAATGAGGTACATGGAAGTGAGGATGAAAAGGGTTTGAATAAGATATCCATTGATCCTATTCCTATTTTATCCTCCTCTAAAACCTCTTCAATTGACCTTTACCACAGAGATGAGTTAAGGGTTGATGTTAACTCTTCTCCTAATATATGTCTTTTTTATGAGCCGACTTTACAATGTAACTTACCCTATTTTCCCTTTAGGGATCAAGCTTTAGTGATTTATGGCGATTCTACAAGGTGCTTTATTGATAGCGATGATAATCCTCCTATTTGGGATGAACCTATGGATTTGAATGTTGATTACTCTCTTCCTCATGAAGCCATTATGGATGATTCTACTTTTTGGGATAAACCCTTGGATAAAGACATTGATTTATCCCCTTCTTGTAAAGATGATTTGATACAAGAGGGTGATTTATTAATGGATGACATATTAATACATGATGGTGACTCTTTTTCTAAAACACACTCCCCTTATGCAGACATTCTAGAGAAAGAAGAAGACATTATAGATGCTTTACCTCCATTTGGGATTCCTTCTAGCGATGATGGATCAGAGAAGAATGATATGAATTCCATTCATGCTCTCCCTCTTAGTGATGATCTTATGGAGAATCAAGATCCTACCTCATCTCCTCCTGGGATGTCTTCTTTATGTCTTTCTTGTGAATCTATTCATACTATTGAGACAACTAACATGGTTTATCCAAAACCCTTATTGACTATTAAAGGTTGTCCTCGCATTACTATCAAGGGTAAACCTAGAGATCCTTTGGATTTATTTGATAACATGGATTCCATTTCACACAATTATCATACAAGGAATAATCCTCAACCTAATCTGGTGGTTCCTACTTCTTTAACACCTTTTTAACCCATTCTTCCTCCTCCATCCCATCTTCCTAGCAAGGAGTATGATTTGATAAACCAATTGCGCAATACCCTTACAAAAATTTCATTATGGGACCTCCTTAAAAATTCACCTACCTACCATCAAGCCATGCAATGAGCTTTAGAAACTATTTCCACTCCACCTCCTAATCAACAATATCAATGCCTTCATATAGTGCATGCATGCTACCCCAGGTCCTCATGACATTGTATTTAATTGAAAGGATTTACCTTCTAAAGAAGTACAGAATCAATATGATGCTCTTATGGCTGGTGTTACTATTAATAAGAGCATCATTAGTAGGACCTTGATTGATAATGGACCCAGGCTTAATATTTGTAGCATATACATGCTCAAAGAGATTAAAGCCGATCTTTCAACTATTCAACCTGACAATGCTCCTATACATGGCTTTGATAACATTGATAAGAATACTTTGGGCAGCATTACCTTATCAAAGTAGGTATGGTCATCTTGAATACTCCTTTTCATGTTATGCCTAAACCTCTTAATTATAAACTCCTTTTGTGTATACCCCGGTTGCATGAGATGCACGCTTTTCCTTCTACCCTTCACCATAAAGTGAAGTTTATTCACAACACCATGATATATACACTTCATGCAGATGATGTGCCAAATCCTATGTTGAATATTCCAACCCACAAAACTCCTAATATTAATCCTTCTTCCTCTAATGTTCTTCCTGGAGATGATTGGGGAACCTTCAATTTTAATCCTACCTTTATTAAAGAGTATAAGATTTTTTATCTTGATTTTTTGAAGCAACAAAGAGAGTTTAAACAATGAACTTTTTCTTCTACTTCTAATGCCCTTTGTAATAACTTTGTTGCTTCTTCTACCCACTACGAATCTTTCAAACCTACTAATGATGACATAGTGACTAATGAAGTTCCATTGACTCCTTCTAATATGGCTTCTCATTATGGTCCTGGTTATCATTTACTAGTTAAACAAGGATTGCATGCTCAAGGATGTGGTAAGCATAAATAAGGAATTCAAATACCCTTATAGAATGGGGGGCATGGGAATTCTTATGGATTGCGATTTAATCCTCAACAACACATCAATATTACCAACATCTCAAATAACACTTCAAAACATGATAACCCTATGAAGGAATTTGACCAAGAAGTTCTTTTCCCTAAAATCCTTTGTGTGAAGATGATTACTAGACTTAAACGTAAAATGAAACGTAGTCCACACTTCAAGACTCTTCCTTTTTCATTTTATCATAGATTTCATGATCACTCTACTAATGAATGTCAAGCTTTACGTTATAATATTAGGCAACTCATTGATAGTAAAGTTATTTATTTAACATGTGGCAATGAGTTATATTTCAATCCTGTTTTCTCTAAATAACATTTATGTTCCTATTATGGAACTCTACATTATGTAAACAATGTTAGCCTAATCATTGGAGGCTCATTGTATTGCACAATATTGTGAGTGATATAATAGGCCCTCTTTCATTCTTGCTCCTATGCTTGGGGGGAAAGGAAGCCATCTTATTCTTTTCTATCTTTTCAGGATCCACTTTTCCTTTGGTTAAGCATTATCTATCTATTATGTGATATCCAATCATACATGAAATTTTTTGTTTGCATTGAGGATCTATGTCCTTTATCATAACCATTTTTGTTGTTTAACATTGGGTTTCCATAGTTGATAAATCTCTCACCTTGGAAACTGAATAGTGTGCTATCCCTCAAAAGGGTTAATTTTTCACTTCTTGCATGATATCTCTTTGCTTTCATCCCTTCCATGGCCTCATAGGAACTGTGACCTTCTTGGCTTGGACTAGGTGTCATCTATGGATATTGTGTTGTTTTGAAGAAGGCTTTATCTTTGTTCTTTTCTTTCCTTAACATGAAAAACTAGTATATATTTTTCCATCTTAAGGAGGGAACATATATACAGCCTCCCTCATTCTATATTATACATTTTTGTTCTAACCTTTTGTTTTGCAGCATGATAAATCCTCTAAAGGTAACACACATAAGTTTCTAAGTCTTGAAGAGATACACATTCAATTACAATTCAATATGCTAAATCCTTGGAAGGTAACGCACATAAGTTGCTAAATCTTGAAGAGATACACAATTTACAAATGTATTCCATGGTGATATAGGGATCCATGGGTACTTCCTGTATAGTAGGAAAAGTGAATGTAAGATTGGAAAAAAGGATGTAATAGGTTTTGGTTATGTTTATGATGTGTTGATTTCCTTAAACCTACTTTACATTTAATTGAAGTTTGTATTGAAATGTGTATTAAGAGGAAAATAAGATATTCCACCTTTATCCTCAAATGCACAAATGAAAGATCCAAGTTGATCAACCCAAAAGAGGGATTAATGCACAAGTGAATCAACCAATTGGAAATGAAAACAAAAAGGGAGATCTTAAATTATGTTAATTGATAATATAGATATGATAGTAATTGAAAAGGATGAGAGAAATTACTAACCTTGAATAATTGCAGATCAGGAAAATGCTATTTTCTGAGGTTTGTCCTTAGTTTCTAGAAAATCTGAAGCATGATCCGGAACAGGAACATAGAGATGAACAGAAACCAGAAATCTTTTTCTGATCCAACACCATATTGTAAGAAAAGGTCAACCTTGACCCACAAATGTCACCCCTAACCCAATAATCTTGACCCTAACCTGTGCAGCCTCGACATAAATTTTTTTCACGGAGCCTGAAAGAAAGCCAAAAAGGTTATCCAAATGTGAGTCCAAATCCCCAGTCCTAAACCTATACATACAAGAAAAAGAGATTTTCTTGTTATGGGGAATGGGTTTTCCTTAGTCAAACCTCATTTTAGGAATTAACCTTGAAATCAATAAAGTATAGAATGCTAGCAAGTACTAGAGTTGAATCTAAGAATGAAGCTATGATAATGAATAGATATGCAATATAATTCAAATGTAAGAAAGTATGTAAATATGAAAGCTTGGAATTAATAAAAACCATAAACCTCCATGATTGTATGCTTGGAATCCACCTTGAAGAAGTAATGAAAGAGTCTTGAGGATGCACAAAGGATCTTGAAGGAAGATCACACCACCATGATGGCTAGAGCTAGGGTTTGAATGATGAATCTTGAATGTTTGAACCTAATCCCTTAAAAGGCTTGAAAGCTTGAATCCTTGATTTTTAATGGAGAACTTCATTGTTTGGGAGGAATACTTGAGCACCTTGAAAACTTGGAAACATGTAGAAAAATGGATGCTTGAACCTTTAGCTTCTTGAAAAAATCTTGGTTAGAGCTTTTTTGCACTTAGAAGACTTAGAGAAAATGAGAGAGAAAGGCTTCCTCTTATATGAAACTAGGGCACAATCTTCTAAGAAGGCCAAAATAGGAGAATTAAATCCTAATTAGACCCATGCCCCTATAAGTGGACCTATGTTAAATATAATTTAGGAAACAAATTCAGAACCCAAAATAGTCGACCCGAAAGTGGGAAATGACTTTTTGCAAAGACCAACATTCGAAACCTGTGCGACCCTAAGATTTGAACCCTAGGTCAAGGTAAAGGTTTACCTTGACCTAGGTTTGGGTTGAGGTCGACCTTGACCTAGTTCAGGGTCAAGGTCGACATAGACCCAAAAGGTTGACCCTGACCCTGAGGTCAAAGACCTGAGATCTGTAGTCCAGGATGCCAAAAACTAGATGGAAGGAAGTTGAAAGAGAAGAAGAACATGAGGAAAGCTAGTTCAAAGTAAGGAACCCATTCAAGGTGATTTATATGACCCCAAACCACCTACTCAAAAGGTTAAACTAGTCTACCATGGAAGTGCTTGCATTTTTTAACTATACACTTCCTAAAAGCCATCAGAAGACACAATACATACATCCATGAAGCCTCTAGAAGGTGCATAAATTTATTGGGTGACTACAAAGTTCTTTCTTGGTGGATCATCCTATCCTTTTTGTGTTCACAGTGACATACACACATCTTACTCAGAGAGATTACCACTCCCCTCTCTCTTTCTCTTTGACTGGTGATGTGTCTCTTATCGTGATCTTAGGGTTGATAAATAATTAAGTCCCTGGGGGATTTAGGATTCCTTTGTCCCTTTTTATTTCAATAGGATTATCTTTTCTTCATGATCTCCTTTTCCAAGAGTTTGCATCGAGTCCATACTCTTTCTAAACTGGGGGTTAAATGTATCATTGGAAAATTGAAGCACTTTCGTTTTGGACTAGTTTAGCCTTCTAAGTAAGTGGTTGGGGTCATTTTAAGTGCCTTGAATGGGTCTCTGAATTGGATCTGGCTTTCTCCCTTGTTCTACCCTATTTCTGACTTTTCTTTAGCTTGTTTCTGGCACCCTAAACTGCAAATTAAGACTTTTGATCTCAGGATCAAAATCGACCTTTCTGGGTCAGGATCAAAATTGACCTTTCTGGGTCAAGGTCGACCTTGACCTTGAACTAGGTCAGAATGGAAATTTTTCTAGACCAAGGTCCAAATTTCTAGTTTCCCGAGTTTCCAAATATCGGGCTTTGGAAATAATTAATTCTCGCTTCTAGGTTGGTTATTTCATTCTTTGGAACAACAACTATTAAATTATATTTAATGTAGGTCCTCTTCTAGGGATATAGGTCTAATTGGAATTTAATTCTCCTATGTAGGCCTCTGTAGAATATTGTGCCCTAGATTCATATATAAGGAAGCCTTCTCCTCTCATTTTCACTAACTATGAATCATCAACCATCTAACACTTGAGGAAGGAAAAGCCAAGGAGAAAGATTTGAAGCAAGCATCTATAATAAAGCATCCAAGAATTAAAGAATCTTCAAGCAGTCATTTCATCAAGTAGATCCATTCGTAGATATTGAAGGATTCAATCTCTATGGAGCCCTCTTGTTGAAGATTTCTCCATCCACATTCCTTCAATCCTCTTCCTATTCCAAGATCCATTCAAGATTGGTTTTGAATATCTACAAGTAATTGATTTCAGGCACCCTACATTCTACATTCTACATTCTACATATTAAGGCAAAAAAATACCAACCTAACTCTGGCATTAGGGCATACTAATATTTCATGATAACAATGGGAACCTTCCTGAGTTGTGGATGGACTATGAATAAGAAGTAATCTCTAGATTCTAGATCAATTCCTATTGGATTTGGGGTATCAATATCATACTTCTTTCTCCTCATTTTTTGGAAGAAAATGGAGAAATTTTAACTAAAACTAAAATGAATAAAACTTGAAAAGTGATACACCAAATAAGATTCAGATTTCTCAAAGGTTCAAACTAACATTCACTTGACACACCCTAATTATTTCTGTAAAATCACTCACTGTCCAATACATAGGCTAACTTGGAAATCACTACTAGTGATCTCACCACAAATAGTAATACTCCTGTCAACAGACATGCAAATTCTACAAGGGGGTATATTCTACAACCTAGAATAGTAATCAAGACATTTCACTAATCTATGTCATAGACACACTACACTTCAATGTAGAAAATTGAATAGGATTGATAACAAGACCATAACAAGGTCTATGAATAATGGGCTAGCTTTATTCTTATCAAAATTTGTGAGAAGTTACATGAATGAATTTTAGAATAATGGAAAGGAATACATTCATCCTCTTGCACAAAATTGATACTCAACATGAACTAAATGGATACAAAATGCATAAAAAAGGCCTATAGGAACAAAATGGTTCACTAAAATCTCTTTTTCCCAAATTTTGAACCCCTTAAGTCAAATAAAAAAACTGAACTAAATAGCCCATGAAGCCCATTTAAAAAATCACTCCACCCTCCAAAAAACCTTCCAAAATAGCAAGTTACTAATCTTAAGGCTTAATTAGTGCCCAAATTTAATCCCTAGACCTAGCCCCTAAAGTTGGTGTATAAAAGAATTACATGTTTCTACATAATTTACCTAACTCACAACATAACCCGATACCATGGCATAAAAACCCTCACTCATATTCAAAGCCGACACCATAGTTTAAAAAAAAACCCAACTCATGGCAAAGACGACACCACAGTCAAGCTGACTCTAGCTCCAAGTGATCACATCTCATGACTGATATGACCCAACCCACTGTGAAATACCTTTATTTGTCATGGCACTTAAGGTACTATCGTGGCACTGCTTGGGGACTGTTGAGGCACTGCAACTGACAGGGCATTAAATTTCCTTGTCAATGGACTTGAAATTTTTTTAAAAACACTGCATAATATTTTTGCATCTCATTTGTATTCGGTTCTGGAGGTAAAGTTTAGGTTTTTTCACTGCACTTGGGTATGGCACTGTATCTGCACTTTAGACAAGAAGCTTTGGCTTCTTGCTGTGAAATTGGGTTCTTTGTGTAACTAAGGGTCTCAAAATTTGTATGCCATTACACATGGCGTTGTCACTATGATTGTTTATTTGAAGGTCATTGGGGTTTTTTGGGTTGATTACATCAAACTTGAGTTACGACTTTGGTCTGAGAGCTCAGGCTTTTGGAGAATTAGGAGTCTCAACCACGTCTTTCACTAGGTTGTAACTTGAAGAGCTTGGGCTCTTGGTGTAACTTCTGTAGCTTCTTCCTAATCTTAAGCCATGATACATGGCACCTTCTTTGCATCTTTTAACTCAGCTTCTCCATTTGTGAGTTTGCAACCCATAACACATGACATTGTGTATGCATTTTGGACTCCACCATGCTCAACATGTGTAACACTAGATAAGTAACTCTTTCATTCATTCTCTGTAGCTTTACTTGAAGTAGATGTTTATTGATGTGACAAGCTATGATATTTTGCATACTAGTTAAGGTCTCGGGTTTAAATGAATCCATCTTTGTGGGTTTTTCAGTCTTCATATTTTCAGCAACAAATCTAGGTTTATATTTACTTCACTATTGAATCTCTTTTTTTGTAGCAACAAACCCGTAGCTTCACTTTGAGTCTTTCTCTTTAAATAACCATATGTCACTTCTCTTTATTATTGTTCATTGTGTTTTGGTTGAATGGCGACAAAAATGTGTACCCACATGGTGTTCTCTTCATATTTAGATGTAAACTTAAAAAACACCCGCAAGCTTTCATTCTTTTGTCGAGCAATGAACTACAGATGCCTTCTGTCTGAGAAAAATTTGATATTTGATCTACATGGAATGTAACTCATGTTAGATAGTTGCTCCATTCAATGTTTTCTTTCATGCCCGATAATAATGTTTATAAAAAACATGACCATATTTTCATAAACATAAAACATCTGAATCATGTTTGAGGCTGAGAGTATTTTTCTAAAACTAACACATTATATATTTAATTTGCAACATAATGTAGCTTGAGCTTGACAATTGCTCTTTACTTGTCTGAAAATTTTTGAACTATGCAGTCTATATGCAAGAAATAGTGTATAAATACACTGTTTATTTAATTTCATATAAATCATTACCTGTGGGGTTTGAGCAGAGGCTCGTGACTCCCATGGGAAATATTCATAATAGGAAACTCATCCCAAACATGCACATCTCATTTCTCTACATCTGCTCGACACCATACCCTGCATGCACTGAACTTCCAATTTGGTTCAAATATGAATATTGTATTAATAAAAAAATTAATTAATTCATGAACACACATGGCATTGTCATTCAACACACCAGAATAGCACTATTTGTTTAACACCCTAGAAAAAACATTACTCCAAATCCACATTAGGTACATGGATACTGTCATTTTTCTCTTGATTTCCCTTTTTTAAGACATGAATCACCACACCATCATTGACTTTCATAGTTGTTTCAAACATGAATACATAGATACATACTATTTTTCTCCATTCTTATGAACATATACATGCATTGATATCATTGTTTAACATGTACATATACATTTTTCATTTGTTTGCAGAAGTAGATATCACTGTGGACTGATTTCTTATCTTCTTAAATAACATTGACATGATGTACCTGTTTAATGCCAACAATTTATTCATATGTTTTTCTCATCTTCACACCATGTAGCTACTTTCTACAAATGCGCATTGTATGACAACATATAAATACACTGTTACTCCAACTTTTTTTGCATATTGTTTTTTCATTTGTAGCTCTTTATGCAAATTGTGAGCACTGTTATCTATTATAACTTTTTGCAAACCACACTGTTATGTAAACATAAATAAAAACAATTTATAACATGGGACTGATGATAACATGATCGATTGTTAAGCATGCACTTTCTATAATTGAATCTAGTTCAAATGTCTTTTTTGTATTTGTATACTCACTCTAACAACATCATTATGAATTTATCTTTCAAGATGATAGTAAAGATTTCACCTCCATTTCTGCATATCTTTCCCAGGAAACCTTCATTGTCCATGTGTCTTTTACAAAATTATTATATCATTCTTCATGCATGATATCCTCCTCTTATGCATATTTCATTGTATTAGATCATAATCCTTTAATGCACACATCTTTCTTGTATGTAATGCCTTATGTGAAGTTCGAGAAAAGGCTCATGACTCTCCCTGCATTTCTCTTGTTATATGCATTTATTTATTTTTTCACCTATTGCACACAAATCACCAATCAACCTGTTAGGTCAGCAAACAAAATGAGCCAATTAATATTTGTGTGTGAGTGTCATATGAGATGCACTCATGCATGAATATTGGTTGGTTTTTTGGTGTTTGTTGACCTAACATGATGGTGTCATTCTGAAAAAAAGGTTTCTCAGAATAAAGACCTAAGTCCATTTGATTCAAATTATTCTGGTTCTACAAACAACTATACTTTGATAATGCAGACTAATAACCATATGCAATAAAAGGTTTCATAAAGATATGGCCCTTTGATATTCTTTATTCAGTTGATGTTGAGGTATATCTTGTTGTTGTATTGATGTTATTGGTAAATGTTCAGCTTTGAAAGCCTTCTTGATGTATGTTGTTTTGGTTCATGTATTTCTTAGATCCAATTGGATATAACATCTCTTTTCTTCCATAATGCAAGATAGGACCATATACCTAGTATGCAGTGTTGACTCAAACATGGACATAAGACACCATGAAGACTGGACAAAGGAAGACAACCAACACCAAATGCAAACACTCTACCATACAATGAAATACATGGACCCCTACTCATGCTTCAGTCATACTTTCTTTTCTATAATTATCTCTAAGTTTTGAATCCAAAAGATGTAACATGATACCTATATGCATACTACATTCAGTTTGAATGCACAAAGTAATGATCAAATTGGAATTTTGAATTTTAAACATGATCAATACTTAGAATACAATTTTTGGATAATATGAATGTAATAGCAAGATATATTTTATCGAATTTTGAATAAAAAATGTGGAAAAGATGTACATTTATTCAATTTTTTGTGTTTATGATTGTTAGATTGCAAATTTACAAATTTAGGGTAATAATTATGGAAACCTCTGCTAGATGTCTTCATGCTAGACATGAACCTAAACCTTATCCCTAGGGAAAAAGAGGAAAAACTTAGGAAACAAAAGAAGCCTCATTCAAAATTCAATGCAACCTAGACCTAGGACTCATCAACCTAACTAGGACTCATGCAACCTAACTAGGACAAATGCAACCTAACTAGGACCTTGTGTCAAGAAGGCACTTTATTGAAAAAAGACAACTAAAGAATTCTAGTGCTTGACAATACTTATTAATAATAAACCAAGCTGAAAGTACTAACCCTTAAAGCAGAGCTTGAGGAAGATCCCATTGACTGGGATTGGCAAGATTTCCCCATCTATGGTACACAACTAAAAAGCATTGTTCTCTATAAATTGACAAATGATAAAGGGGCCTGACCAAAAGTTAGCAAATTTATCATGCTACCATGGTCTACTTTTTAGTACATCCCATTTAAGAACTAGATCACCTTCTTTGAACTCTTTAGGAGTTGGTTTTTTGTCAAAATTTCTCTTAGTCTAATTATATAGATTAGCTCACTATTCCTCAAAGTTGTAGTCATTTTCTCCTCTAGCTGTAATAAATTAGCATACCTCAACTTAAGAGGATCCTCCTCTTTAAAAAAAAACATCTGATCAGCCAATTGCATGGCTAGAAACTTGGTAGAAATAGGTAACCTTGATTCTTTACCATAAACCAATAAATAAGGTGAGCTTCTAGTGATTTTCTTTGGTGTAATTCTATCCAACCTTAGAGCTGCCTTTAGTTTAGTATGCCAATCCCTCTTGTTTTCTTGAAGATTCCTTTTGATAATCCTTATCAGATTCTTGTTAGTAGACTTAGCAAGACCATTACCCTGAGGGTAATAGTTAGATGATGTGTTCAAATATATTCCATTTGTAACATCCCATTATGTTATTCTAGAGCCAACAAAAGCTAATGCATTATCTGAAATGATTGAGTGAGTTAATCCAAACCTAGTTATAATGTCTTCATAAAAGCTTAGAACAATAGATATGGTTGATTCCTTCAATGCAATGGCTTCATTCCATCTTATAAATTAGTTCATGGCATTTAAGATCCACTTCTGACCTGCACTAGATATGGGGTTAATTGGACCTATGAAATCCACTCCCCGCTTGATAAATAGTTTTTCAACAATAATAAGGCTTTAGTGGCAATTCTGCTAGCATTTGGTTTCCTGCAAACAATTCAAATTTTTGACATTTTATTTCCCATGTGTGGGCTTCCTTGAATAGATCAGGCCAGTAACATCCTCCTCTTAATATTTTCCATGCTGTAGTTTTAGGATTGAAGTGCCCTCCACATGCTCCGCCATAAAATTCAGATAAAATTATATTTTGATCTACAATATCAATGCATTTCAACAACATTCCAAAATAGTCCTTCCTATAAAGCATACCATTTATCAAAACATAAGGGACATATTACAATAAAAAATACTTCCTTTTGGCTGTACTTAGATTAATTGGGCATTGTCTAGTTTGTAGAAATCTTCTCGTATCATTCAACCAAGTTGTTGGTTGGTCATTAAGGACATGAGTGTCCTACAAAAAAACCACCTCAACATTGTCGTCAACCCCTTGTTCTTCATTCTCTGCCATCTGTGCTCATGAACCCTTGCCTCTAACCAGGTTGGTTACATGGCTATGTACATCATATTTCATAACTTTTGTGATCCAACCCACCATCTTTTCATTTACATCCCTATTTAATAGAAAATCTTTGATGCTAGGGTGAGAAACCATAAGGTGAATTCTATTCCAAGAAATAATATGTTTGAATTTATTTAAGGACTTGATAGCAACAAGTACATGCTTTTCTACAAAATTGTACCTTTGTTCATATTCATCCATTCCTTTGCTGAAAAAAGCTACCAGTTGCTCCAAATTGTCATCATTTTTCTGCACCAACATAGCTAAAATACTATCATAGCCTCCAAAAGCATATAGAATAAAATATTTAGTAAAATAAAAATTCACTAAGGTAGGAGTTGATGAGAAGGCTTGTTTAATGTGCTCAAAATGGGACTTTCCTTCTTTTGTCTAGCTGAAAGATACATTCCTTTTCAACATTGCAGTCAAGGGCTTTAGTAATTTAGCAATGTCTGGAATAAAGCGCCTAAGTTAATTCTTCCAATAAAACTTTGTAGCCCTTTCTTGTGTTTTTGTAATGACAAATCTAGAATTGCCTGGATTATTTCAAGGTCTAATGATGTACCCTCTTTTGAGACTTGGTAGCCTAAGAGCTTACCTTCATGAACTGCAAAAACTAACTTTTTGGGATTGAGAGAGATTTAGAAATCTCTGGATCTTTGAAGTACTTGCCTTAAATGGCCTATATGTTGATCTACAACTTTTATGTAAATGGTAACATCATCCAAATAAACCAGAACAAATTTATACATCAGATTTTTGAAAGGCCATATCCATCACCTTTTGGAATGTGGGTCCTGAATTTGATAAACCAAATTCCATTATCCTATATGCCATTTTTCCCCATTTAGTAGTAAAAGAGGATTTAAATTGATCTTCATCTCTTACTAGTACTTGGTTATAGCCAGAATAACCATCAAGAAGAGAGAAGCTTTTAGAACCAGAGATATATTGTAATATTTGTTCCATGGATGGAAGAGGGTGTCTATCTTTTAGAGATTCCCTTTTGAGGTCTCTAAAGTTTATACATAGTCTGATCACTCAATTTTTCTTCCTCACAGGAACTAGATTTGAAATCCAAGATGTATGCTTGATCAGAAAGATGATACGACTATCTAGCAATTTATGGAGCTCTTTGAGAAACAAGGGATCTAACTTTGGGTTAATTGGCCTTTGCCTTTGCCTGATTGGCCTTGAATTAGGTCTGATTCAATGGTGTGTTGGTTCAATTAAGGGTCAAACACTTTTAAATCAGAATAATCCCATGCACAGAGATCATTGAATTATTTAAACGAAGAAATAAGTAGTTCCTTCTCTTGAGGGGAGTTGAATTTACCAGATTTTAAATACTTATCTCTGAAAATTTCTAGCTCCTCATAGTGATCCTCTTTGATCAACATGCTGGTTTTGTTCCTTTTAAACTGATCATTAGAGTTAAAGAGGGACTCCAAGCTGACTAGTCCTTTTGGAAACTTTTTGGACTTCAATTGTACAATCTGGTCCTCAAATAGTTGTTTAATCTTGCTGTCCTTGGAATATACAAAGCCATCTGTATCTATCATAAAGCTTAAGATCTTCTCATCAGTATTGAAATCCTGTAAATTAAGGTCATTATCATGGATAGATGGCATAACAACAATCTGAATATGGGATTGATCAAAATTTACACCTTTATTTTTAGAAATAATAACTTGAGCACCAATAGAAGCTAACCTATCAGCATGTTGGTTTTTACTTCTTGGTACAGAAATCAGATTGAATGCATCAAAATTAGATAGAATATATGATACTATAGATTTTTATAACTTCAAGAAATCATTTTTTACAGCATTCAAGCCTCTCACCTGATTGGAGATCAATTCACTATCTCCAAATGCTCTTAAAGACTTAATATTTGTGTTTCTTGCCCACTCCAATCCTTGAATCATACTCTCATATTCAGCCATATTGTTAGAACAAGGAAATAAGAATCTAAATGTAGCATAATATTTGTCACCATCTAGAGACACAAGCATAACCCCTGCACCAGCTCCATCCTTTTTCTTAGATCCATAAAAATAAAGATCCCAAAGTTGATTAGGCTATTCTTAGTCAACACTTTGAGATTTTACCAAATTAGGAATAACTGAATCAGATTCTATAATCATGTAATTACAAAATCTAGCATCATGAAAAACAATATCTTGGGTGTTAAAGGCATCATCAACTTCCCATTCATCCAATAAAATGTCAGGGATGCCTTCAAACTTAGTATCAAAGGCTAGATAATCTTTGAGATCATCAGCATCTATGATCACACAACTAGCATTTATGGAAATTGGAATATATGGATCCTTGGTCAAAAATTCTAATTTTATGGTCACCTTTGCACCATATCTGGTTCTAAATTGCATATGAGACCAATCAAATGAGAAATGTGCTCATATTTTTGTAGTAAAGTCTCTAGATAAATACATGGCAAAATAGGGGGCAGATCTATAACATAGATATCCTGATAAATAGAGAAGTTGGGAAAAGCATGCATGGTAAAAATTGCATTTTTCACAACACCTATAGTGTGTACTAATGAACCATCTAACTGAATTACTCCTTTATCAAGAGGTTCATACTTGAATTCAAGCAGATCTACAATCTTTTTACCCATTACTGTGCGGGTTGCACCACTATCAACCATACAATTATGCACTAATTTATCCTCCATTATTATCAAGGACACATAAAAATGAGGTGGCTTAACATTTGAAAATTTCTTACCATCCTTTATTGTTGTCCCCTACACATCTGTAGCCCCTGAATTAGCCAAAACAATCCTTAAAGGCTACTTTAATGCTTGTTGTGAATTTGTTGTACCTTTAGAGAGCTCTTGCTTCAATAAATCCACTTGACCTAGAATGGCTAATGAATCCCACATAGAAATAGAAATATTCATCTTCTTCATATTATCAAAAATATTATAGGGAACATCAAATTATACCTTTTGAGGTGATTTACCAATGGTCAGATCTTCCTACTTCAGATGTTGTTATTCTTTGTTCACAAGAGTGGAGTGATCTTTTAGAATAGAAATAGGAGGAATGAGGGGTGATTGAGTTGTGGAAGAAATATTAGCAGATCACTGCTCTGACGCTAGAGCTCTCTTCTTGGCTCTTGTGTTTGCCGATACAGGTGAATCATTACTTACTCCACAAAATTCTTTATCTTTCTGATTCATAAATGTAGTGTCTAGAGAAGTTAGGTTTGGCTATTGTTGATTCTCCTCAATGGATGTAGCAGGTTGTGGATCAATCACACTTTGAACCATTAGGGCTTGATTAAGCATGAACTATTAGTGCACTTAGACTGATAATGGGGTTTCCCACAAGAATAGCACCATTCATAATTAGCGGCAAGGTTATTTTGTTTAGCAACAATATCCCTAACAATATTAAGAGGTATGGGATTATAAGGTCTATAAGGCCTTTGTTTTGAATTTTTCCTATTAGCATTGTTATTTCCTTGGTATTTCTTCTTATTTCCTTGGTAAGTGGGCTGATTAGGTTGTTGGGATGAAGAACTAGCAAACTAGTTTTAGATTCCCTTAAGCTTCCTACCTTATAAAGTTTACCAACTCATTTGGAAAGGTTTGTAATAAGTTCTCTATCTTTTGCTGGCTGTATTTTATGCTTTGCAACTCATTAGAAGGAGCAGTGGGCATTATCTCTTGATTTTTATAAGATGGTAATGGAGCCAGAGGTAGGGTAATAAATGGCATATTAGATTGGAATCTTGGAAAGAAAGGCATAGGTGGCCTAGGAGTTATCTTCCCTACCTGAATAAGGCTATTATCTGCCCTAATTGCAATTTCAAAATCTTGAGGTAAAGTAGTTTCCCCCATAGATTGGATCATAAATTAAATATAACTATTTGGGAATTTAAGGAAGTACACAAATCCATATTTAGTAGAGGGCCTTACTATGGTAGGAGTCCTATTCCAAGTCTTTTGAAATTGGAGATTGAAATCACTCATCTCTTCTTGTGGAGCCCTTTTAATAGTAGTTAGTTGTTCCACCAAAGAAAGATTGTCAGATTTATCTTCAAAATTTTTAGATAACTCCTCACCTTGTGCATCACATGTATAAATTGATCCAACTTAGAGAGTTCAGAACCATTCCAATGCTTTTCTCTTTAATGAAGCAGCCAATAGCCTCAAAGCGACATCCTCCTCCGTGATATGATGCACATTGCAAAGAGAAACAACATCTTTGATGTTCTCAATGGTTGTTGTTTTCCCTTCTCCTTTGAAAGATGGAAATCTTTTCAAGGTTGCCAATGGTATGTCGTTATGATTTGAAATCCTCAAAGGGTTGACTTGATCAAATGGAACAAAAGGTTGTCTTCTAGCCATTCTTGGTACTTCTGCAGTAGAACTTGAAGATGCTAGTTGTTATTCTTCTATTGGTTGTTCAAGAACAACTTGAAATTGAAGTGCTGGAGGACTTTCTGAAGATTCTTTATCTGAATAAGGTAAATTAGTGTAGTAAGTGGGAGGAGCTGAAATTCGCTTGGATCTTCTTTTCCTTGGTCTTATTGTCTTCCTACCCCTTGCTACAAGATGGAAGGAGAGCTCTTTTGGACCTCTAGGCTCTCTCTACAAAGTTTTTCCTCTCCTAGTATGTGATAACTACAAATACTCAAACTATTTTCCGCTCCTTGATTAGATTTCTTCATGTATCACAAGGTGTCCCACCGGGCATGCCAAATACTGTTAAGGGCAAAAAATACCACCCTAACTTAGGCATTAGGGCATACTAATATTTTTTGGTAATAATGGACACCTTCCTGAGTTGTGGGTGGACTCTATATAAGAAGGAATCTCCATATTCTAGGCCAGTTCCTATTGGATTTGGGGTATCAATTTATTACTTCTTTCTCCTAATTTTTTGGAAGAAAAGGGAAAATATTTAACTAAAAA
Organism: Thuja plicata; assembly: GCA_018584345.1. NCBI lineage: Eukaryota > Viridiplantae > Streptophyta > Pinopsida > Cupressales > Cupressaceae > Thuja > Thuja plicata. The sequence continues at coordinate 211,658 of MU226732.1, forward strand.
TGAAATGAATTATAAAACTTGAAAGGTGATACACCAAATAAGAATCAGATTTCTCAAAGGTTCAAACTAGCATTCACTTGACACACCCTAATGATTTCAGTAAAATCACTAACTATCCAATACATAGGATAACTTGAAAATCACTACTAGGGATCTCACCACAAATAATAATACTCCTGTGAATAGACATGCAAATTTTGCAAGAGGTTATATTCTAGAACCTAGAATAGGAATCGAGACATTTCACTAATCTATTGTATAGACACACTACACTTCAATGCAAAAAATTGAATAGGAATGATAAGAAATACCATAACAAGGTGTATGAATAATGGGCCAGCTTTATTCATATCAAAATCTGTGGGAAGTTACATGAATGAATTTCAGAATAATGGCAAGGAATACATACATGCTCTTGCACAAAATTGATATGAAACATGAACTAAATGGATACAAAATGCATAAAAGGGGATATAGGAACAAAATAGTTCACTAAAAGCTCTTTTTTCTTAAATTCTTAACCCCTTAACTCAAATAAAAAAACTCAACTAAATAGCCCATGAAGCCCATTTTGAAAATCACTCCACCCTCTAAAAAACCCTCCAAAGTAGCAAATTACTAATCTTAAGGCTTAATTAGTGCCCAAATTTAAGCCCTAGACCTAGCCCCTAAAGTTGGTGTATAAAAGACTTACATCTTTCTACATAATTTACCAACTTATTACAAAATGCATTACAAAGCCCATAAAAAAACTAATCCAAAATGCATAAACCCCATTACATAAAGAACCTAAATCAAAACATAACCTGATACCATGGCATAAAAACCCTAACTGATGTTCAAAGTTGACACCATAGTCTAAAAAAAAAACTAACTCATAGCAAAGTTGAGACCATGGTCAAGCTGACTCTAACTCCAACTGATCACAACTTATGACTAATATGACCCAACCCACTGTGAAATATCTCTATCTGCCATGGCACTCAAGGTACTATCCTGACACTTCTTGGGGACCATCAAGGCATTGCAACTGATAGGGCATTAAATTTCTTTGATAGTGGACTTGAGAATTTTGTAAAAACACTGCATAATTTTTTTGAATCTCATTTGCATTCAGTTCTGGAGGTAAAGTTTAGGGTTTTTCACTGCACCACCATGTTTTTGGTTTGAATATGGAACTCGATGCCATGATGTATGGCATTGTATCTACAATTCAAACAAGATGCTTGGGCTTCTTTATGTGAACTTGGGTTCTTCTTGTAACTAGGAGTCTCGGAAGCTATATGCCATTACACACGACATTGTCACTATGATTATTTCTTTGAATCTCGTTGGGGTTTTTTGGGTTCATTACATCAAAATTGAATTTGGATTTTGGTCTGAGGGCTCAAGCTTTTGGATAAGTAGGTGTCTCGACTACGGCTTTCACTGGGTTGTAACTTGAAGAGCTCAGGCTCTTGGTGTAACTTCTGTAGCTTCTTCTGAATCTTAAGCCATGATACATGACACCTTCTTTGCATCTTTGAACTTGGCTTCTCCATTTGTGAGTTTGTAATGCATAATACATGGCACTATGTATGCATTTTGGACTCCACCATGCTTGAAATGTGTAACACCAGATAAGTAAGTCTTTCATTCATTCTTTGTATCTTTACTTGAAGTAGATGTTTATTGAAGTGACAAGCTATGATCTTTTGCATACTAGTTAACATCTTGGGTTTAAATGAATCCATCTTTCTGGGTTTTTTAGTCTTAATATTTTCAACAGAAAATCTAGGTTTATATTTACTTCACTGTTGAATCTCCTCTTTTGTAGCATGAAACCCGTAGATTCACTTTGAGTCTTGCTCTTTAAATAACCATACGTCGCTCCTATTTATTATTGTACAATGTGTTTTGGTTGAGTGGTGAAAAAAATGGATACCCACATGGCGTTCTCTGAATATTTAGATGTAAACTTAAAAAACACCCTCAAGATGTCATTCTTCTATCGAGCATCGAACTCCAGAAGTCTTTTGTATGAGAAACATTTAATGTTTGATCTGCATGGAATGTAATTCATGTTCGACAGTTGCTTCATTCAATGTTTTCTTCAAAGCCCGATAGTAATGTTTATAAAAAAACATGACCATATTGTGATAAACATAAAATATCTAAATACTATTTGAGGCTGAGAGCATTTTCTAAAACTAACACATTATATGTTTAATTTGCAACATAATGCAGCTTGAGCTTGATAGTTTCTCTTTACTTGTTTAAACATTTTCAAACTATGCTGTCTTTGTGGAAGAAATAGTGTATAAATATATCGTTTATTTAATTTAATATAGATCATTACCCATGGGATTTGAGCATGGGCTCGTGACTCCCATGGGCAATATTCATAATAGGAAACTCATCCCAAACATGCACATCTCATTTCTCTGCATCTGTTGGACACCATACCCTGCATGCACTGAACTTCCAATTTGGTTCACATATGAATACTGTATTAATAAAAAACATCATTTAATTGATGAGAACACATGGCACTGTAATTTCAACACACCATAATAGCACTGTTTGTTTAACACCATGCAAAAAACATTACTCCAAATCCACATTAGGTACATGGATACTGTCATTTTTCTCTTGATCTCCCTTTTTCAAAACATGAATCACCATAGCATCATTGAATTTCATAGTTGTTTCAAACATGAATACATATATACATAGTGTTCTACTCCATTCTTATGAACATATACATGCATAGATATCATTGTATAATGTACATATCCATTTTTCATTTGTTTGCAAAAGTAGATATCACTCTGGACTGATTTCTTATCTTCTTAAACATAATTGACATGATGTACCTTTTTAACGCCAATAGTTTATGCATATCTTTTTCTCATCTTGACACCATCTAGATACTTTTTGTAAATGCACATTCTATGACAACATTTAAATACACCGTTACTCCAAAAAAAATTTCACATTGTTTTCATTTGTAGCTCTTTATGTAGATTGTTAGCACTGTTATCTATTCTCACTTTTTGTAAATCACATTGTTATGTAAACATAAACAACAATAGTTTATAACATGAGACTGATGATAACCTGATTGATTGTTAAGCATGCACTTTATTTTTGGAAATATAGATGGAGTAACTGAGAGGGGAGGGGTGAATCAGTTACCACAAAAATAAATCCACAAGTCCCTTAGATGTCTACAATATATACTGCAGTTACTCGGTAGATTAACTTATCATTGTTCATTAAACATTCACAGTTATTGACATGCATAAATCAAATAGCATAAACACAAGTAACACCAGATATAACATGGAAACCCAATTTGGGAAAACCACCAATGCAACTAGTTACTGATTTTCACTTTTCTGAAGTGAGCCCTGTTAGGAGCCAACCCTGCTAAAGGTTACAAAACACACTGTTAGGTGTGACCCTGTTAAAGGATTTAATCACCCTGCTAGGAGTGGCCTTGTGAGAGGTCTTTAGAGAAATTCAACT
>MU226732.1:221172-294716 GCA_018584345.1 Thuja plicata
ATAGATCCTTACTGATCAAATATATCTTTGCAGCACCTCAAGGATATCTCTAATCCTTCATCAAAATTCGCACATTCCTTCTGCGTATCATATTCTTGTTCGCACACGCTTCTTCATATTTCCACACTTCACACTCTTTTCACACACTTTTTGAATTCGCAACTTGATCTTTCATATATACCCTTCAGGTTATCAAGTCGGCTCAATTACAAGTTTCAATTAATAAACATTACATTAGTCGGCTGCACAAACATTTCACAAATAAGATCCTTCGCAGGCCGACGCAGTCCAGAAATGATATTCCAGTGTTGACCAACTGATGCTCGGTGAACACTGCAGATTCTGTGAAAATCCTTTGGTAACCGAGTGAACTCGGTAAAGACTGACTTTCCTTCACATATTCTTTGATGACCGAGTGAACTCGGTAGAGACTGAATTTCTTTGTCGACCGAGTGAGCTCGGTAGTAACTAACTTCTCGGTATAGTATTCTGGAGCGCTTGGTAGACTCTATAAATAGCTTCTCTTACCGTCTGAGCTCGGTAGACTTGGTTAACTGCCATGCTGAACATTCTGAGCTCGGTAGACTCTGTCTAATGACTGATATGACATTTGTGTAACATCAAGGACAATACACAATTAAACAATTGTTTCCAACACTTTATACAATTGAATCCAATTAAAATGTCTTTTCTTTATTTGCATACTTGCTATGACAAAATTCTTCTAAATTCATCTTGCAAGATGAGAGTAAACATTGCACCTCCATTTCTACATATCTTTCCTAGGAACCCTTCATTGTCTATGTGTCTTCTACAACATTATTGTACCATTCTTCATGCATCATATCCTCTTCTTCTACATCTTTCATAGTATTTGATCATAACGTTATAATGCACACATCTTTCTTGTATGTAATGCCTTATATTAAGTTTGAGCATGGGCTCATGACTCTCACTGAATTTCTCTTGTTATATGCATTTAGTTGTTTGTTCACCTATTGCATACACATCACCAATCAACCTGTTAGGTCAACAAACAAAATGAGCCAATTAATGTTTGTGTGTGAGTTTCATATGAGATGAGACTCATGCATGAATTTTGGTTGGTTTGTTGGTGTTTGTTGACCTAACATGCTAATGTCATTCTGAATAAAGGTTTCTCAGATTCAAGACCTAAGTCCCTTTGATTCAGATTCTTTTGGTTCTACAAACAACTATACTTTGTAAATGCAGACTAATAACCATATGCAATAAAAGTTTTCATAAAGATATGTCCCTTTGATATTCTTATTCAGTTGATGTTGAGGTATATCTTGTTGTTGTATTGATGTTATTGGTAAATGTTCTTCTTTTAAACCCTGCTCGATGTATGGTGTTTTGGTTCATGTATTTCTTAGATCCAATGGGATCTAACTTCTCCTTTCTTCCATTATGCAAGATAAGACCCTAGACCTAGTATGCAGAGATGACTCAATGATCGACATAAGACAACATGAAGACATCCTGCACCAAATGCAGACACTCTACATACAAGGCAATGCATGGACCCCTACTTATGCTTCATTCATACTTTCTTTTATGTAGTTACCTCTAAGTTTTGAATCCAAAAGATGTAACATGATACCTATATGCATACTACATTCAGTTTGAATGCACATTATAATGATCAAATTTCAATTTTAAATTTCAAACATGATCAATACTTAGAATACAATTTTCTAATAATATCAATGTAATAGCAAGCTATATTTTATCATTTTCTAAATAAAAAATGTGGAAAAGGTGAATATTTATGCAATTTTTAGTGTGTATGATTGGTAGATTGCAAATGTGAAAATTTAGGGTAACACTACATTCTACATCCATTTGGTGCATACATACTTGTGGATCCATGGATTCGAATCCGCCACAAGGGTTTCTATACATACAAGATGAATTGGTTTATTTACTTTGTTTTTTTATTCAATTTCAATTATACTTTAAGGTTCATTCCAAAATTGAGGTTTTCCCAAGGCAAACCCCTCCCCACAAACAATAAAATCCATTTTTCTTTCAAGTATAGGTTTAGAATATCGAATTAAAGTGCATATCTGGACACCCTTTTTGTAAAACTATCAAGATTGAGAAATAGATTTTCTATCAAAGATTTTAGGTCAAAATGGGATGTTGATTCTTCCCTAGGTCAGAATTGAAGGTCGCTTCTAGCCTAGGTCAAAATTGGAAATTTTGGCTTAATGGTGACATTGACTTGAGGGTCAAAATTGGAACTAAGCCAGATCAGAAAAATATTTCTGGGTTTTATAGATCTTGTGGTTTCGGTTCAAGGATTTGAAAATCAATAGTTTCTGAGACTGTCTGTAAGGGTTTTCAGCAGGTTCTTTTTGGAGGTATGTATTTTATTCCATTTTCCTTTACAAACATTTCCAAATTTACACCCCTTATCAATTACAATTAAGTGTAAGATGATTATTGGAGGCATAGGGTCACTTTTATATGCAAATCTCCATTGTCCAAAACCCTATCTAGAGACCCTCCATTTTCCATATTACATGGATGAAGAGGTGTTTTGAAATTGTCAGGAGGAGTAGATGAAGTTAATGGATCATTATACCTATTATTTCTCTCATAAACCCTTCATCCATTCACTTGGCATTTTTGGAATGCAAGCACCTATTTTGTGCCCTAAGTCTAGAAAAGGTAGCTCACTTCCCTTATTGGTGCATTTTTACTTGGTGGGAATTCTTAGTGTGGCATCTCCACTAGACCATTAGCTAAAGATGGTGGAAATATTCCAATATTCTCTTCACAGGCCTCAAACTATAGAGGAAATGGGAACTCCTCAAAATTTAAGCACTGATAAGATCTGGTAGTTTGGATAATGTCAAGTTCTATTACTGGAGGATTTTCTTGATTTACTGATTCATCTACCATGTTCTAAAAAAAATTTTCATCTCTCCTTAATTTTGTACATGGAAGATCCAAGTGCTCACTTATTTCATCTATCCTACACTAGGTGGATAGCACTACATCTAGAAATATCTTATCTGTTGGGCTATTCTCAGTAGTAGGTGGGTTGTCAAAGGGCAACACCACGTTTCCATTTTTAGTATTCATGTTCGAAGTCCTCTTTTGACTATTTTTGTATCCTTTATTGCTTGATTCAACACCATTATGATAATTTTCTCCTTGGTTTCTCCTTTGATAGCCTTCATCTAGATTATTCCTTTGATAATTACCATCTTGGTTTCCTCTTTGAGAATTATTGTTTGGATTTTTTGTTTGATAATTACCTTGATAAACACCTTGGTAATTCTCTTGATTTCGTTGGAATTTCCTTTGCATATTGTGGAGATGGTTATTCTAATTTCTTAAATATGTGACCTTAATAGAGATTTTCTTCACTTGTTCAACTAACTCCTTAATCTCATATTTTTCTTCTTGTGTTCTTGTAGATGTACTTGCATCTTCAAGCTATACCAACATTGTTTGGGGTGATTGAGATAATTGAGTACCTAGATGCAACACAAGCTAATTTGATGGAGCCTGATATGTGAGCTATAGAAATTTATTAGGTACAAATATTGGCCCTAACATATTCTATTTCATTCACTTGGCTACCTCCATCACTCTAGCATAGAACTCATTCAAATTAGCTGGTTCAAGAAGAGAGATTCGTTTGAACATCGATGTTCAAAAATCCAAAGCATTGTAGTAAATCTCCATTGTGCCTACAACTTGAATATTGTAAGGAGCTTACAATCATGTATATGCTTTTTGGAATTGATTATTGAATGAAATAATAGGCTCTTTCTCTTTCCTCCTAACATAGGAAAACTATTTGTACAAGTTGATGAGCCTCTCAAAAGGCCATCTTTTCCATGTTGTTTACTTCCTTTTACAACAGTTTTCTTTCAGAACAGAAACTTTAAACTTATGGTTTTATATATTTTATATGTGTAAGAACATAAGTAGGTAAAATGGATGGTAAAGACATGATTTATTTTTCATAAAACTGATGAATGGAAGTTGCAAAATATAAGTGGTTGCATGCTGACTAAATAATCCTATCTCCTATTCTATGTTTAAGGGTAGTCTCCTTCTTGTAGCTGAATGTTGTGCAATAATATCTAATGGAAACTAACACTTCTTTATTAGTATTAAATTGATAAAATATATTTATGTATTGGAAGTTGTGTATGCTAACCATTTTGTAGGAATCAAGTCATGGTACATTCAAGAATACCAGCATGGTGTTGAAGGGGTCAACAACAGACGTTACCCATAGAAGCACCAGCATAAATAGGGAATTAAGTAAAGCAAATGAAGAAGGGCGTGTCGTGGTACTTTAATGGAGGAACAAGATAATTCAGCTCCTAAGTAAACACCATGCACAGATCTAGAATCACTACATGTTATATTCTAGGAAGAACTTGAAGACCTACTATTGTTGTTAGAGATTTTATGTTATGAGCACTTTGTATCCATTAGTGATCCTCATTAATGGAGTGATTGCAGATTCATGGAGTAGTGTAGTTTGTCTTTAAATAAGCCAAATTTTGTAGTTCTTAGGTTAGGAGTAGTTAATATAATTTATGGAAAAGAAGTTGACATTGTAACACTATTTTGACTTTCCAAGTAAATTTTCTCCATGAATGAATAGTGTGCATAATTTGAGTTTCAGTCTCTTATCTTGATTGCATTTCTATTCACTCATCCAAGGGGGCCCACTTGGCGAGTGAATTTTTTTATTAGATTAGAATTTATTCCCTTGTTCAGTAAGAATTAAATAGAACTCTAATGTTCCTGCAGCCACTGGTAACAGAACTGCTAGACTGTTCCTGCAGCATAGGCAAATAGAGTAACCCCTATTCATGATTACTATTTTATTAGAGTAATTGCATTCACTTTAGATAGTATAGATTCTTGAAGTATAATGTATTTCAATTCCATAGGTTTAGCCATGATAATCAAGAAGGTTTGAAGCATATACTTTGCAAATACCATTCCAAGTTTACATCCCTGGTCGTTAATTAAATGAGACTAAATAATCCACTTAGAAGCCAATTAGGGTGTCCAATCCTAAAGTAGAAGTCCAATGCTATGTGTTTCTAAGACAATTGTTTAGCCAAGCATTTTTTGTGCCAATTCTGGGGATGGTGTTATTTGAAACCTACTTTGGTGTTCATGTTTCTAGTTTTCATAATCTAGGATTTCATTTCAAGAAATCCTTTTATGAATAGAAGATGAGATCCTCATGGGAGATTCCTTCCTCGTCAATACCAGGATGAACCATTTGACCTTTTTAATCCCAAGCCTGAAGAATGTAAAGTAGATAGTGAAGAAGAAGACCTATTTGAAAAACCCATTTGCTGATGCCCAAGGAGAAATTTCATCACCTTCATCCTGTGAAGATTTGCTATATTTGGAAGTCCTTTTTGATGAGCCTTAGTACCAAGACAACCTTAGCCCTTATTATCTATGAGCCTCAACAACCACAGAAGCCAGGACCTCCTCCAAGGATGGCTTGTCCTACCTTTCCCTTCCCAATTCCTCCTCAATAAGGTAACCAGAACCTGAAGAACATTCCAGCTGCTGCATTACCAAAATTCTACGGACTTATCACTGAAGTTCCAAAAACAATCCTCTTCAAGTTTGACATTCGTTTTAGGAGCTACGACTACACAACTGATGCCTATAATTTGAAGTTGTTTCTGTCAACTCTTAAAGAGGCTTCTCTAAGGTGGTTCATGAGCCTCAGAGATAATGTTTTAGCAAATTCAAATGCCATGAGCAACATGTTTCTTTCCAAATACAAAGATCACTATAGAGGATAGGATTTAAAAGGGGATGACATCTTCAAGATGTCACAAAAAGAGGATGAAACCTTGGAAGACTATATTTCTAGGTTTATGTTTAACCGGCAGTGCAACACTCAACACCAGTTGAATTAGGAATCACAGAAGCATCTATTCCTCAAAGGTGTCAACGATGGGAGCATAGAGGCTTTGAACCTTATGGCTAGTGGGGATATCACTTAGAAGAACTGGGAAGATATCAAGGCCATATGTCTAAATTGCTAAAGAGATGCAATAAAAAAAGGAAGAGGACTAAGGGACCTACCTCATAAGACAAATATATTTGGAGTGTCTAAGATAGAGCTTTCCAACCTCCTATCTGATTTCAAACAAGACATTATCAATGACATGGCCACTCAGCTGGACACCATGCAAGCTCGAAGGAAGAAAGAGGATGCAGATGCTATGCTGGCTGAATTCTTCTCCCACTATAGAGAAAAGAAAATAAACTGTAAGTGCAAAAATGTTCCATCTATGGACACTATCTCAATGCCCGCTGAGTTCAAGGCATAATATGAGGAGAATGATGAGGTCTTTTATGTGGCACAAAGGCGACCATGGGCTCAGAGACAAGGTATGGCTCAAGACCACCTAAATCATTTTGGTTATAATAATAATAGTAATCAGTGGCAGAATCAAAGCCCCCACAATTTTGTTCCTCAAGAACAAAATTGGACTAATAACTGGTCTAACTAGCAGCCACAGAACAACCAAAATTTTTAGCAGCCTCAGTATAGGCAAAACTTTTAACATCAATTTAATCCTTACCACTAGCAGTTTAACCTATACCAACAACAATTTAGCCCTTACTAGCAGCTGCAATAGAATAAACAATGGAAACCACATGGTACCTGGAAACAACAACCTTAGTGGGGAGCCAATAAACCTAATCAATAGAAAGCTATTATGCCTCCTCCTCCGGCAGCTAATAATAGTCCTCAGAAGCCACAACTGCCTGTGCAAACAAATCTAAATCCTAATAACAAGTAGCAGGATTATTCACTGGAAGTGAATGACATCCACCTAAGATCAGGAACCTCATTGTCTACACCAAGAGAACCCATAATAACTAATGTTTCTAATACTAAGGAAATTTTTGACAATCAAAATACTATTGTTCCTCCTTTTACACTGCCTGTTCTAGCTGAGAAAATTCCACCTTACTTGTAAAGATTGGCCCAACCATCAGTAACTCCTACAGAGAATCCTATTGCAACTGATCTAAGTGACCAATTGAAGAAAATGACTTTCCAAATACCATTACTAGATGCCCTCAAGGAAATTCTAATTTATAATAAAGCAATCAAGGAATCCTATATCAACCACCCTGGTAGGAAAAAGAAAGATCCTGATATTGTCCATGTTCTTGGGCAGCTTTTTGATCTTATGCTTAGTAAAGCCTTGATGCCTAAATACTCTGATCCTGGTAGTCTAGTGGTTACCATTCACATTAATGGTATACAAATATAGAATGTCTTGGTAGATTTAGGGGCCTCTATTAATGTTATGACTATGGATGTGTTGTTAAGACTTAGTATCATTGGGTTAAGGGAAACACCCATCATTCTCTAGTTAGCTGACAATTCTACTATCAAACAAGATGGTATGGTAGAAGATATTGTTGTCACACTAGATTCCTTGGACTACCCCTTAGATTTCATCATCCTGTCCCCCAAAGCCACACTAGGAGGGTATCTATTAATCCTAGGAAGGCCTTGGTTAGCCACAACAAATGCTTGCATTACATGTCGCTCAGGAAAAATGACTATATCTGATGGTATTAATACCAAGAAATTAACTCTATATTCTCCAGCCGAACCCCAAGCTGAACTTGACCAAGTTGTCTGGCCGGATCTAGGAGATGCTGCCTTTGAAGTCAATTCAGTACAATAACTTATGGTTATTGGTAGAGATCCATTCATGGCTTCATAGGAGGAAGATGACATACTTGTGGTGATTCTTAAAAACCAGTATGGCTCTGAAGAACCCTCATGTAATGTCCCTGACAGTTCCCTACAAACCATATTGCCCAAGAAGTCCTCGTCTAAGTTTCCTGTAGCACCTGATTATCTCCACACTTTGTTGCCCCATGAAATAAAGTTGCCTTCATTTACAAAGGTTCTTATGTTGGATAAAGTTAAAAGAGTATTGATTGCCTTAGGAAAGGAATTGAATGTCAATAATAATCTCACTGAATCTCAAATTTCTAGCCTTCTCTAGGTTTTAAAAGAGAGCTAGCAAGCTTTTGCATGGGACTATACTGACATGAAGGGACTTGACCAAAAATTATGTACCCATAAGATCTATATCAACCCTGAGGCTAGACCTATAAGGAAATCTCAAAGAAGAATAAACCCTGCATTAAGAGATATAGTAAAGGTTGAATTGCAGAAACTCCTCCAAGTTGGCTTTATATATCCTATTTCTGATAGCCAGTGGGTATCCCCTCTTGTAATTTTACCCAAGAAAGGTGGAAAATGGCAATTTTGTGTGGAATATAGGGATCTTAATAAAGAAACCATGAAAGATCACTTTCCACTACCCTTTATTGACCATGTACTTGACAACCTTGCTAGCAAGAAATATTTTTCATTCCTAGATCATTTCAGTGGCTACAACCAGATCCAGATATCACCAGAAGACCAGGATAAAACAATGTTCACCTGTCCATGGGGAACATTTTCTTATTTTGTTTTTCCATTTGGATTATGTAATGCACCTGGTACTTTTCAAAGGGCAGTAATAAGTATTTTCTCTGAAATTGCTGCTAACTGTGTTGAAATATACATGGATGATTTCATTGCATATGGAACTACATTTGAAGAAGCTCATGCTAATTTGGGAAATTTTTTTAAAAGGTGTCAGGACTACAACCTCTTACTTAATAGTGAGAAATGTTATATGATGATGGAGGAGGGATTTGTCCTAGGGAATTACCTCTCATCATTTGGTATCCAAATTGATCTTGCAAGGATTGTAGTCATCCTTACACTCCTAACTCTAGCAAAGAAGAAGGATGTCTGGATTTTTCTTGGTCATGCCGATTACTACAAGAGATTTATCAAGAACTTCAGCCAACTTCGCACCCCATTGTACAATCTATTGAAGAAGGAAGAAGAATTTGAGTGGACATCTAAATTGAGATATCATCTCAGCAGTTGAAAGATATGTTGACACAGACCCCTATTCTTAGAGAACCTGACTGGAAGTTTCCCTTTCATATCCACACCAATGCATTTGACTATTCCATTGGGGTAGTGTTTGGATAGAAAGAAGGTATATTTGAGCATGCCATTTATTATATAAGGAAAAATTTGCAAGGTGCTCAACTAAATTATATTGTTATTGAGAAGGAACGGCTTGCTGTAATATATGCACTAAATAAATTTAGACATTACATAACCGATTATGAAGTATTTATTTATACTGATCACTCAATAATCAAATACTTGATGAATAAACCTATCATTTCTGGTAGGTTAGCTCGTTGGTTACTCCTCATGCAGGAGTTTGATATAACTATCATTGATAAACAAGGAAAAGCTAATGTAGTGGTTGATTTCCTCTCTACATTACAAGTACCTGATGATCCTACAACAATTGATAACAGATTCCTCGATGAGCACCTATTCTCTATTGCAACTTACAATTTGTGGTATGCTGACATCGCCAACTACCTTGCTTTAGGAAGAACACCACCTCATTTTTCACCATGTCAACGCCGGCTGCTGGTTGAAAAGAGTTTCAAATTTTCATGGATCTCTAAATTTATGTTCTACATAGGTCCTGATCAAGTCACCCATAGATGTGTTCATGAAGATGAGACCTATGACATCCTTCATGCATGTCATGATGAGCCATGTGGTGGACATTTTCCCAGAAAAAGGATAACATACAAGGTGTTGACAACTGGTTATTACTAGCCTACATTACATAAAGATGCATCTAATCACACTAGGAACTGTGATCAATGCCAAAGGATGGGATGTCCCACCAAGTCTTATAAAATGCCCCTACAACGTCAGTTGGTGGTAAAACCATTTGATAAATGGGGCGTCGACTTTGTTGGCCCTATTGAGCCATCTTCACATGGTAAGTCTTATATCTTAGTATGCACTAATTACTCCATAAAATGGGTTTGAAGAAAAAGCCATGAGGCATGCAAGGGATCATAAGGTAGAAGAGTTTCTCTATGAGTTTATTTTTACTAGGTTTGGTGTGCCTCATGAAATACTAACAGATCAAGGGGTGTAGTTCACCTCTAATCTTATTATTGAATTAATGAATGAGTACACGTGAGGCATAGTAAATCTTCACCATACCATCCTCAGGCCAATGGGTAGGTTGAGATCACAAATTAGGAAATAGAGGGCATTCTGACCAAAACAGTTTCTATTCAAAAAAAGGATTGGGCTACTCACCTTCCTGAAGCCATATGGGATTACCAAACAACTTGGAAAATGACTACTGGATTTACTCCCTTTGAGTTGGTATATGAAAAATTTTCATCCATGCCTATTGAGTTTCACCATAAGGCTCTTAGGACAACATTGGAATTAGATATTAACCTAACCAAGGCACAAGAGGACAGGCTCCTACAACTCAATGGATTGGATGAATACAGAAAGTCTGCACTACACAACACAGAACTGATATAGAAGTAGCGCAAGAAGTGGCATGACTGATTCATCAAGGAAAAGACATTTTCCATTGGTGATTGGGCCTTTCTCTATAACTCATGATATTAGCACACTCCAGGAAATTTCAGACCCATTGGTTAGGGCCCTATGAAATAGTCTCAGTTTTTTATAATGGTGTCGTTCAGCTATCTACAATTGATCTTGTTTGATTCAAACTCCTTGTAAACTGGAATCGTCTAAAGATATATCACAAGCCTGTGAGTTGTCAAGAATTCCTACAATAGTTCCAACAGAGCTTAGATAGCTCATCTCCTGTAGCCAAATCATCTGGGTCTTCCACCCAGATTTCTGCAAAGCTGTGATTTTATCCTAGCTTCCATAATAAACATTTCACTCCCATGATTTTCTTTCTCCGCAATAAAAATCCACATCACCTCCTCTCTCTTTCACGTGTACATCCAATAACATCACTCCATTGGTGCATGTAGAATAGTAGTACACTCTTCCTCCAGAAACTCTCAAGTTAGTAACACGTACTTTTGCACATATTTTATTTTATTCATTTCTTATTTTGAAAAGAGTTTTCTCTTCTTTTCCTTATTCTTGCAGGCAAAGGCTTGGTGGGACCCATGCCTTATAGTTAGTTGGGCAGAGGGGATATTTAATACTTGTTTTAATATTTCCAAATCAATTTTAGCATGTGAAAAGGAAAACTTTATTTCTTTCTTGTATTTTCACGGTGGCCATCGTCATGTGGGAGCTTATCTATCCTTCCGTTATTAGGTCATCATGATTTGAAACCAATTTAAAGTTAAGGTTCACTTAATAATGGCTTTTTTTGTGACGTGTTCAGGTGGTGGAAATTAACATGTGTGAATGTATTTATGAAAACCATTCTAAATAATTCTTGTTTTTCTGGAATCAAAAGCTATTTTGTACTTCAATTTTTCTTGTAAAAAACATCTTGTGTCTGTTAGAAGACCTGCATTTTCTAGTTTTCTGTAGCAACTAAGCAGCTCGTGCAGAGCCATTTTTCTTTATCATTTGCAATGGGCGAAGACCTTTAGAGGCATGAGCCTATAGATCATCAAGTGTTACTTGGGGACCCATCCACCTGTGAATTGTTTCAGAGATGAGGATGGTTGGATTACTGCTTAAGCCTTAATGGCTTTGATGAAGAAATTGCTTTTCAATTTATGAATACTTTAAATAATGGGTTTGCAGTAGTGAAGGGTCTGAGGATTGAATTCTCAGAAGACATCATGGTGGAATTTTCAAAGTTTCTGTAGGAAGGAGAAAAGTGGAGTAAGGATATTAACTTGCGCTCAACCAGGGAACAATTTACCCTACATAGTGACCCGTAGTTAGAAATTGATAAGAAGGAGGGCACTTCAAGAACATTGTTACCCATGGAGTGTTTGCAGTCTGCTACATTTATCATATCCTACTTCACTTGTGAGGGTCATTACAAGTACCTGCATGGACTGCATTTCAATGTTTTGAGCACCCTACACCATGAAAATAGGCCAGTAAATTTACCTAGTTTTCTTTTTAATATTGTGAAAAAGTAGGCATCTTTTGTTCAGTTAGGAAAAGCTCAATCTATTTCCCATCACTGTTTAATTAAGCTAGTTGTAGAAAGGGTGTTAATTAAATAGTCAATTGGGACTTGGGAAGAATTATTGGCCATAGAAGAATTAGCACCTAGGGTGGTTGGCCCTAGAGGCCAGGGTGTAGGTAGTAAGGTTAATACAACAATGGGGGTTCGTAAAGTAATTCATAAAATAGAACCCATTCCTGAAGCATCCTCTTCTACACCTACCCCATCTAGGAAAATAACCTGCAAAGATAGTACTCTTATTTCTAATAAAAAGAAGGGAAAAACTAGGGAAGATAATGCCACTCCTAATACTTCACCGTCCAAAGAAACTAGGTCTATTGTTATGAAGGATAAAGGTAAAACCATAGATATAGAGGGTATGATTCGAGAAAAGCAACCGAATGATAATGAAAATGTGGGTAAGATACCTGAGGAACCCTTTCCTTCCCCCAAGGAGGTGACACCATAAGAACATCCTGTAAATGTTACGGAGGAGGTGTCCTCCAGTAGGAAGAAATGCATGGAAATTATGAGCTCTTTTCAAACCCCTGTCAGGAAAAGTGCTAGACTTTCTGCTAGTATTGGTAAAGCAGAAAAAACCCCTGATTCATTTATAAATGTTGAATCCTCTGAATCTGTAGAGAAGTCCTCTTTGGAGGAAATGACTTCAAAAGGAATAGATAGTGAATCCCTATCCCATGTTATGGATGAAGAATCTACAGCTGATCCACAAGTTGAATATATCCTTGTGGACAATGATAGGGATTCTATAGAAATAGAAGGATTTTTAAATAACTCTGTCAGGCAAGATTGTGATGGCAGTTTAGAGAATCTTCCCCCCGATGAATTTCCTTCAATGGATGAGGACATTATTGAGGAAGTGTTTGAGCAGTTGAGAAGAGACAGATTGGACACAGTAGTCAGGGAAAAAGAGTCATCCCAAGAGCATGATTCGATGAAAACCCTTGTCATTTGGAAAGATAAAGCTTCCATTGATGAATCCTGCCAAGCAGATGATTGAGTGAAAACTAGTGACAAAGGAAAAGGGAATACTTCCACTGAAAAGGAGGAAGTAATGATCCCTCAACCTGCATCTAGGTGGATTAATATTCTTCAGCAAGAACCCATGCCACCACCAGATTTATCCACACTATTAGCAGTAGGATTGAGTTTGTATCGAAATTTCACATGGGAAAAGACACAATGGGAACTAGAGACAGAAAAATTGAAAAATATAATTGAGGAATAGGCCTATCAAATTTAATAGAAAAAAAATTAGATTGTAGTAATGGAGAGGAGAATTGAGTAGATTACTGAATTGATTCCTACAACAATGGCATGTAGGTCACCTTCTCTAGTTTATGCATTGTTCCTTAGGGAACAATTTGTTAACTTTCAATTGACAAGGATCATAGAGGGATTAAATCTTTCTATTACTACACCTCATGAATTTTATGATGCCTTCTAGAAAGCACCCATGGCCATCAACAACCTGTTATGTGAATTATATTTGCACAATCTAGCTGTGCCTAACAATAGAGATTAGAATTCACTTCTTTACGTGGGGGATGTTCAGTTGAGTGTAGTAATGTCCTGGATTTAGATTGAGATCAGCAGAGAGAATCAGGCTCTGCCATATAGAGAAAATGAAACAGGCACACCCCACATGATGAGACCTAAAGTCTAGAGTTCTAGGAGGACTTTCTTTGATTGGATCTCAATCACAATGAATCCTAGTGGGTTTTGCAAGGTTCTTCTAGTCAGAGAGCAGGTATACATAGATTGGGAACAACATTCATCACAAGATATTGAGGCCACGATTGTATCTTGTAGGCATAGGTGGATAAGGATGCCCCATGAATTAAAAATTAGGGAGCTTCATTATCCACAGAGTTTAACTCTTGCTGCTTGCAGAGCCCCATGGTTTATAATGTTGGGCCGAACACAGCTGCATTATTTGATGCCCTTAATGTTTCAACCTCCTATTCTCCTGCAGCCTTTACTAGCAGTGAATGAAAGCACAGAAAATTCTTGACATGGTTCATAAAAGACAAAGGTGGGATAGCCTTCGGGACAACCATGGATATTTCAACTATGTTATTGATGAACTAGGTGAGAAGACTACCAGTAACCTGAGGCTTAGGGACAGGATCCGTAATTTCTTGATTGGTGGGGACTAGAAATAGTGTTGTTGGGGGGAATGATGAGCCTCTCAAAAGGCCATCTTTTCCATGTTGTTTACTTTCATTTTCAACAATTTACTTTCAGAAAAGAGACTTTAAACTTATGGTTTTAAATATTTTATATATGTAAGAACATAACTAGGTAAAATGGATGGTAAAGACATGATGTATTTTTCTTTAAATTGATGGATGGAAGTTTTAGAATATAAGTAGTTTCACGCTAAATAAATAATCCTATCTCCTATACTATGTTTAAGGGTAGTCTCCTTCCTATAGCTGAATGTTGTGCAAGAATATCGAATGTAAACTAACACTTCTTTCTTAGTATTAAAATGATAAAATATATTTATGTGTCAGAAGTTGTGTATGCTAACCATTTTGTAGGAATTAAGTCATGGTGCATTCAAGAATACCAACATGGTGTTGAAGGGGGCAGTGACAGCCATTACCCACAAAAGCACCAATGTAAACAGGTAATTAAGTAAAGTGGTTGAAGAAGGGTGTGTTGAGGGAATTTTGCAGAGGAACAACTCAATTTAGTTCCTAAGTAAACACCACACACAGATCTAGAGCCACTACATGCTATATTCTAGGAAGAACTTGAAGACCTACTATTGCTGTTAGAGATTTTCTTTTATGAGCACTTTGTATCCATTACTGATCCTCATTAATGGAGTGATCCTATATTTAGGGAGTAGTGTAGTTTCTCTTAAAATAAGCCAAGTTTTGTAGTTCTTAGGTCGGGAGCTATTTGATATAATTTTTGGAATAGAAGTTGACATTGTAACACTATTTTTAATTTCCAAGTACATTTTCTCCATGAATGAATAGAGTGCATAATTTGGGTTTCAGTCTCTTATCTTGATTGCATTTCTATTCACTCATCCAAGGGGGCCCACTTAGTGAGTGAAATGTTTTATTAGATTAGAAGTTATCCCCTTATTCATTAAGAAGTAAATAGAACTATGTTGTTCCTACAGCCACTGGTAACAGAACTAGTGGACTGTTCCTCCAGCATAGGCGAATAGAGTAACCCCTATTCATGATTACTGTTTTCTTAGAGTAATTGCATTCACTTTAGATAGTCTATATTCCTTAAGTATAATTTATTTCAATTCCATAGGTTTAGCCATGAGAATCAAGAAGGTTTGGAGCATATACTTTGCAAATACAATTCCATGTTTACTTCCCTGGTCGATAATTAAATGAGACTAAATAATCCACTTAACAGCCAATTTGGGTGTCTAATCTTGAATTATCAGAATAATACTATGTGTTTCTAAGACAATGGTTTAGCCAAGAACAAGTCTAATGGAGTGACAGGCATACAACACTTTATAATGAATGCAATCTTTAAATGGTCTCATCTTCTTATGAATGAATTTGGAAAGCATTCAAACTAGTAGAAAGCCTCTTCTCCAAAAGAGATAGGGAAGAGACTAAATTCTACGTCCTCATGATGCATTCTCCTATTCCATAATGCACCTTCAAAAATATTGATGTCCTCTTCTTCTATCTAGTTTGGGTCATTCACATAGAACTTGGAATGAAAAAGTTATGTATTCTTTGGAAAATCATGGTACAAATTGAATGTGAGAGGTGAACCATTGTTTTGAATCCATGGTGCATGTCACACCATTATTTCTTGAGCAGGTTAAGTCACTAGGGATTCATAAACTTCAACTAGACTAGTTAAAGAACTTGTCCAACTTGAAGTATTAGCTACCCAATGATTTATTCCTTTCTTTTAAAATTTACACTCAATCAATTCTTCTTCTCTATGTTGTGTGGATATTAGTATTCTTTTTCTTCTTTCTGATTGTAAATTTTCAAACTTATTAGGAGAGAAAGATCCAATATTATTATCCTACTTTGTGTTCTAGTTATGATTTATTGGATTCCCTCATAGTCGAATTTCTCTTAAGGAGGACATTGAGCTCTCTTAGGGGCTTCCCTTTCTCTTTGTATCCTTACTCTTTCCTCATGCTCCAATATTTCCTTAAGATTCTCATTAATTATTTTCCTTTCTCTGTCAAATTCAATACCAAACTTATCTTCTTCCTCCAACATTTCTCAAGAAAAAGTGTAGTGTGTTTCATCTTCTCTTTGATTCCAAAAAAAAGTTCCTAAATCTGAAATGATATCCTCTTTCCTTACGTTAATCTCTAAAATTGGTTGCATAACAAGATATTGAGCGTAGTAAGGTAACACCATCCTAGATCATCTTCTCAATTTTGTCTCGTGCATTCCAACCTTTCTTGATTATTTCTTTCAATCCTTTGAGTATTTTCCTTTTCTTGTTCTAGTACATTAGTAACCTTCAAATACTCAATATTTCTACTCCTTTTATCCCAAGAAAGAAAATGTAATTTTAGGATGATGTCACGCTGATATGTGATCCAATTACCCTTAGGCTATTATGGTCAACAAAGATCCATTCTTCATCATCCTTAGTCTAATTTAAAATTCCTAATAATTTTTCATTTCACACTCCAACCTTTTGTTAGCACTTTTTCTTGTATAATCAATTAAAATAGCAATAAATGCTTGACCCTCAATTCCCAATTCATATTCATACATGAAAAAGGATAATTAACAAGGATATAATCCTTCTTCACTTTGAGCTCCACAAACTCAGGTGGGTGTGCCTATTTTCAGATTCAGTTAGTGACTTAGAATCTAGCCATGGATCAAGGATTCATGATCCTTCTTCTTTTTAAGTTCTTGGGACTAGGAAGGTTAACCTATTGATTATCTCTTTAAGGAATCATCAAAATGAATTGTACTTATCAATACAATTAGCTAAACATCCACATATCTTGATAACAAAAAGTAAATATTCTCAATATTTGGTTGATTGATGATAATACTAGTATTCAAAACATGACCAGTGCCTAATCCATCGGGCCATAGAGTCACAATGAAAACATACATTCATCAAAGATAATTAATCTAATACAATAGGATCTCATATAATATTCCTTACAAACTATCCTCTTACTCTCATATCCTTGTATCAAATTCTTTCACGAACCCCAACCCCCTCAAACTATCTGTGAGATTTAAACCATCCTTGATAGCAACTTACAAATAGAAACATAGTTACCTTACAACTGATACATTTAACATGCCTTACATATCAAACATACAAAAGATGAATAAAATGAAAGAAGACATCAACAATTTGAGACTATAAATTCCATTGTATTTTTATTAATAACCTTCTAATTTTGAATACATTTAGACTAACTGTAGACTTGAGAAACTAAACATCATTCAAAAGCCTACTTTGCAGTTTTTATTTTTACCATCGTTTTCAATATAATACAACTTGCTACTTATAGAAAGCCTTAGTCATCTTGGAACCCTTTTGGAAATTAAGGATACAACAGGCTTCGGATGACTAATTTATAGGTCAAAATTTATACATCACAGATAGGACAAAAATCAGGTGGAGAGAATAACCATTCTTTGTTACAAGTCACATAGTCTTTTGTCTAATCACCTTTTGAATGCTTTCAAAACTTCCTTGAAGATTTTAGGTCCTCATCATCTGGGATTTTTTATCTTCATTAATGTATAATCTTGTACTTGCCTTTACTCAAACTGCTAGGCATCACTCGTGCTTGCTATCACTCCTACATTACTACTTTCTATTATTGGAGTGACTATACCATATTTCCTAACCCAGGTGGTGAACACCTCATCACTCAGCCAACTAAAGCTGAGAACCTCATACTTTTGGATGTTAAAATCCTCCCAATCAACATTGGCCTTCTCAATCTCTGATTCCCAAGATTCAAAAAATGCCCTGGCCTTGTTGAGAATGTCAATGGTTAATGCAAACCAGCCTGTGTTTTCCAATGTGATAATGCTATTTGTCCTATTGGTTAATGCTTCATTAAACTACCTTAGCCATAGGGATTCATTCTTTATGTCTCCATCCTTCTTGAACATGTTAGGGAACATATCATACCTATCTCTAGAGAATTCTCCTCTCAAGGTCTCTATCTTTTTTATGACCACATTCTTCTTGGTGTACAGGTCAGTCATCAGTTTAAGGCATTTGTAAGTTCTTGTCAAAATGATGTCAATATTATTCTGCTCCTTTGAGGTGGAATAGAATGACTTTATATGGGTTTTCTTCCCTTTCCAACTATCAATTATTAAGCCCCAATTCTCTTTACCTTCAGCATGCTTTCTTATTATGCTGACAAACTTCTTTCCCATCAAATAAAGATTAGCAAGATTGACTTCACTAGCACACCTCTTGAGGTTAAAGTATATCTTATCAAAATTCCTCTACTTCACCAATTCTAAATAGCCTCTTTGCATGCAGGGGATTTCTCAAGATCATTTTTGTCTTCTTCTTTGAACCTTGATCTTTCAATAACCAACCTGTTCTTTTCAGCCTCTAACTCTGCTTTCTTAGCATCAATAATTGCTTGGGTAGTAGGGCTTACGGGTGTACGGGATGGGGGTAAGTCACAAATGGGATAGATGATGAGGGTTGGTGAGGTTCCTGAGTAATCATCACCCGGGGTATTATTTGAACTGTCTGTCTCCCCTTCCAAATTGCTATTTTGTTGTCCTTTTTTAGGGATTTCACCCTTTCATCATTGTATGCTTTCAATACAAATTCATATTTTTGATTTAGGCTATTATAAGCCTCTTTCTCCTTTTCATCCACCCTCAGGCTCAAATTAGCTATTTGAAGGACAAGGTTTGTTGCCTTAGTACCTGAGGTATCAGAAACTCTTTTGACAATGAGGCTTCCTGCATCCTTAATTTTATCATCTTCTTTCACTCTTCTTCTGTCCTTTTTCTTCAAGGCCCAGATTGCTAGGGCTGCATGATTTTCACTAAATTGGGCATTAAAAACTACCACATCAGCTAAGTCCCACTGAGGTAGGATAAGGACTCCCTGTTTCTTTACCAATTCCCTACCCTCATTAGGAATGATCTTATCAAATTTGGTCATTAATTCTTGTTTCACCTCTTTTTCAATATCAGATTTGGGCTTATTTGGTTGGGCTTCCTACAATTTCTAGCATTTTTCCATGTGCTCATCAATGTGACTTTTCCATAGAAACTTAATGAAGTCCCTAGTTTTGACAAAGTTGTCATCTGACAAGAACTTGTCACTGGCCTGCCTAGTTACAGGATCTAGTTCTTTACCTATGAATTCTTCCACTGTGAGGTCAATAATTGTATGCCTAGGTGCCTATGGAACTCCTTGTAACTCTTGGGTAGTAACAAAAACTTTGCCAGTGTTCCTCATTTGAACCAATTGTTCAGCAATGGCTTGGTCATCAAAATGCATAGGGGACTGGGAGGGAGAGTACAACTCACTTTGTTTCTCTTTTCCTCCCAACTTTTGTTTTTTGGGAGAGGGAATTCCTTGGGAACTAGTACTTGTTGGCCTCCTTCCTTTATGCTTAGAAGGTTTATCAACTTTGGGCATGATAGTAGTGTACCCTCTCCTTTTGTACACCACATAATTCCCTGGTGGGACTACTCTTCCCTGTGAAAGTTTGCTCAAGATAGCATGAACCTTATCTGGCTCAGCTTCTATTATCCTCTATTTCTTCTCACTGAGGGTCTACATGATTCACTCAAGTAAATTCATTAGGGACTCAATCTTATTGGCCCAAGGGAAAAATTCTTTCAAAGGATCATAAGAATTATCAAAATTGTCTAAAAAGTCCAAAGAATTCTTGTACACCGGCCATTTCTCTTTCCTGACCTCTTAGTCACCTAGATCAAAAAAATTTCTAATAATATCCTTGGGGTAATTAAACTAGTGCTCTAATATTAAGCACTTGGTTCTTTTTCTGAACATGCCCATTATAAAATCTTCATTATCTACACACTTGGATACATATGTTTCTAAGTGGTAAGGTTCAAAATACTTATCAAACTATACCCACCCACCCTTTATTATGATCAAATGATGGGCTCTTGTGAGAGTAGGGAAAATGATTCCCTTCATTTTTCTTGTTAGGGCATCCTCTTGTAATTCACCCAATTGTCTCAAAACCTCTGCAATTCCAATCTTTAAAGGCACCATGTAGGGCAGAACATTGGGGTTCCCCTGAACCCATAAACCTTTATCACTGTAGAAACATGGTATAAAATCAAATCTCCCCAATTGTGAGAAATTTTTAACTCTAGGGAAAACTCCATGGGTCTTAGCATCCTCATCATGTCTATATGGATCCTGGCATTCTTATTGCACAACAATGACCTAATCTTAGTGGAAAAAAACCTATCAAAGTATACATAACTGGCTTCTTTTCAATCCCATGACAGGTCAGCACTCCACATCTGAATACGCAAATCCTCATCACCTTGCAACTTAGTCAGGTCCATCTCTTCCTCAAAGAAGTCAGCATTATTAAACAAAAAACATGTGCATCATAAGGAAATACCATTCCATTGGCTTAAGTATGGTATTGTCTTGGATACCTACCAAACCCTCATGCATTTTTTGGGCAATGTAAGAGGCATAGTCAAAAACTACTGATAGGTGGTGAAGTAGAATCTTAACCACCATGAGCATTATATGAACATGCATGTTTACTTCTTCATCTTCTCCTAGAACCTGACATAGGGCACTATACATCTTCTAGGCTTTGCCATTGAAATAATCCAATTTATACGGTTACGGTGTGTTAGGCCCTACAACAATCAAGTCCCCTATCTTGTTAAAGTATCCTTTTGAGGCCTCATTTATGTAATACTCCCTCTGGGTCTGGTATACTTAGTTAAAGTATTCAAAGTCAATATCATCCATTTGTATTGAAGTATCACTCAACTTGAATATTCTTCTAATTTCATCAGTTGAGACGGTCAACAACACATTTCCTTGTGTATCCCTAACAACCCTGGATACTCTGTCATAAGTGTTGGCTATCAGGTTAAATAAATCTATATCCATGAAAACCACGGGTACTATCAATTTTCCTACATCCAAGTCCCATATGTTAAAATCAACGGTAGGGGCATTCCTCTGGCTGTAGGTAGTTCTAAAAAAAGTTAAACCATTCAGACTAGTTTTAACATCTTTAACCCACCTACCCGAGTCATACAAGCCTTCTCCTATTTTGAAAAGGGGATGTGACGGAACTATTCTCTTGATCTGGGTTTCATCACCCGCGGATCCTTTTTATTGTTGCAACAAATCCTCCATAACATTTCTCTTCTTGTAATCTACTTCTCCAGAGATTTCAATCCTAGGCGCATTCTGAACATAAGGTCTTTTGCTAAGATGAAATTCGGGTTTTGAAACAATAATTCTCAAAGCCTTTTAAACTGCAAATCTTACTAGGAACCGGATTTTTGCTGATTTAGAGAAGACTTACCCATTTTTCAATTTTGTCACAAGGAGCTGAATATCTCTGCAATTCTATTCTAAGCTCTAATGACTTTGGTAAATTATTTTGGCTTCAAGTCAAATTAACCAGTTTTACGAATTCAATCAAATCAGTCATTCGTATTGAATTCAACTTGAGTCACCACATGTTTTTTAATCAATTTTACTACTTCAAACTCATAGCTTAATGACTCACTGAAACTTATTTTAATAACTTTGAATTTAGGTTGTAGATCTTAAACAACATCTCTTTCATCTGACGGTTCTCTTCTTTTCCCAGAAACAACTGTTCACCCAGGACATGTGTTGGCACTACTTAATCGCTTGTCCATTAGATTTCATTCACTTTACCTCTAATTGATTAAGTGAACCATTTGATATTTTTACTCTTGCACCCCTATTAACATGACTTCTGCGTTGTACTGGACCCACCTTTTATTCCATGTGTCGGCACCACTTAATCGCTTATCCCTTAGATCTCGAGCACTTTACCTCCAAGCGATTAAGCTGAATGTTGATCTTTTATGTAGATGCTACCCCTTTAATTATATCTTTATGACCTCATCCTACCCCTTTAGGACATGCATCAGTCAGACTTAATCGCTTAAGCAATAGATGTCGATTACTTTGGAGATAAGCAATTAAGTGATCCGTGGGATCAAAACAAAAGTGCCCATCATATAATAAATTTAATTAAAACTTTAGTGGACTTTAGACTTTGGGAATAATGTGAGACACGGGTATTAGGAGTGAAAAAATTAATATAGATGACCGCTTTTAAAACAAACCCATTTGAGACATGACTTCAGTGAAAAAGGTAACGTGAAATTAGAAGACATTTCAACACTTAGGGTTTTTATGACCAAAATTACACTGAGAGACATGAAACAAGGGTTTTTTTCACATTTTCAACTAATTCAAGGGTTAGAATAGAATTTGCAATGGCATGAGAACAATTTTTAACCATAATTTTAAACCTTTGGATAACATGAACGACAGGGGGCCTCAAAATTTTATAAGACACACCCTAAACAGGAAATAGCACCAACAGTGGCTCTCTCTAAGAATGTTTAAACACTAGGTTATAACAAGAACAACAGATCTCTAAGGAGGCAAACCACAAACAAGACTAACCTACTACTAGAATAAAATTCACAATAGAAAGAAAACACACTTGCACATATAAAACATACTACTGTGCATGGAAAAGAAGAACTAATTAAAGAAATTTTTCTAGAATTGTCCATGCACTGACAATTCATGTTCTTCATCATCCAGACTCTTGAGGAAGTAAGAATCTTTTCCAAAGATCTGGGATATGATAAAATCCCCCATCCATAGTGACTCAAACTTTTTGTGCTTACCTTTGTCTTCAGCCCTGGTATTACATTGCAATACAAAATACCAGGCTGAAACTTTCTCTCATCTGCCCTTATGTCAAAAAAGATACTTCATTTTTTTGTTGCAATTTGATATTTTCTCTTTGGCTTTCTCTCGTTATTTCATCCAATTCTACCAACTGAACCATTCTTTCTTCCATAGGTTCAGAGACTTCCATTTCTTCATGCTGGATAAAGTTATAGACTGGGAGAAAATTATTGATAGGAATCCTTGATTGAACACCATAATTAAAGAAATTTTTTGAGAACTGTCCATGCACTAGAAATTCTTGTTCTTCATCATCCAAACTCTGGAGGAAGTAAGAATATTTTCCAAAGATCCAGCATATGATAAATGCCCCCATCCATAGTGACTCAAACTTTTTGTGCTTACCTTTGTCTTCAGCCCTGGTATTATATTGCAATACAAAATCACCAGGCTAAAACTTTCTCTCATCCGCCCTTCTGTCAAAAAGATACTTCATTTTTTGATGCAATTTGATATTTTCTCTTTGGCTTTCTCTCGTTATTTCATCAAATTCTACCAACTGAACCATTCTTTCTTCCATAGGTTCAGAGACTTCCATTTCTTCATGCTAGATAAAGTGATAGATTGGGAGAAAATTATTGATAGGCATCCCTGAGTGGCCTTCTTGACAATAATCCTATCAGCCCAAAGGGAAAGTTTCAATTTTACATGCCAAGATGTTTTATTTCCTTCTAATGTCTTTTTCAAAATTTTTAAGATACTCTTGTTACTGGATTTTGCCTAACCATTGGCTTGAGGGTGGAATGGGGATGACTAAGACATAACAATTCCCATATCAGAGAAAAAGTTAGTAAATTCTTCAGACCTGAAGCACATGGCATTGTCCATTACCAACTTAAGGGGAATACCAAATATTGTAATCACATTATCCATTAGAAAGTCAATAACCACAGTGCTTGTTGCTCTATTATTAAGGATTGCCTCTACCCATTTTTAAAAATAATCAGTTACTAAAAAAATCCAACTATGCCCCCCACTTGATTTCTCAGCAAACTCTCCTATGAAGTCCATTCCCCACATAGAAAAGGGAGCCTCTGCTACCACAAGGTTTAACAATAATGCTCCTCAATATTTTATCTTGCTCGAGAATCTTTGGCATGGCTCGCATTTCTTGACAAAAGTGTAAGAATCTTGAAACAAACAAGGCCAATAATATACAACTCTCTGAATTTTATGAGCTATTGATCTATCAGAATAATTCCCTCCACACATCCCAACATGCATTTCCTTCAATACCTTCTCTGATTGACCTTTTGTAAGGACATAATAACATGATCCCATCTCTATTTTTTCAAAATGAATAACCATGCAATAAAACATATTTCTGAGATTGTAATCTCAAACTCCTCATTTGGTTGTCATTCAAGTTATCTAGGCATCTAGTAGTTTTTCAAAAAATATACAATATTGGCATACCAAGGTTGCATTTCAATACTTGTCAAGCTATTCTTATTTATATCAACACTGTTAACTTGGACCAAATCCAAATTTTATTTTGTCATCAACTTAGCCAATCCTAATCCCCTCACCAACTTAGTGATATGGATGTCTAAGTCAAACTCTTGAATTTCATTTATCCATTTGCATCTTTTTCATGTTACTTCATTCTGAACAAAGATGTCCTTGATAGTAGCATGAGGAACATAAGCATTTACCTTTGCACATACCAGGTAGGGCCTGAAAGCCTTGACTGCCTTTAGCATAGCATAGGCTTGTTTCTCCATCAACTAATAGTTTAACTTAGTTGACTGCAATGACTTGCTAAAAAATGCAATGGGATGTTGAAATCCTTCACCATCCTTCTGCAAGAGGAGTGCTAAAATAGTGGGGAAAGAAGCAAATGTAAACAAGGAAAATGGCTTGGTATAATCAGGGGAAACAAGGATTGGTGCTTCTTGAATAACCTTTACTATTTTTTCAAAAGCTGATTGTGCCTCTTGGTCCCATTCAAACTTCACATTTTTCTTCAGCAATTTGACAATAGGTTTAACCAGTTCTGCAAAATTGGCAATAAATCTCCTAACAAAATTTATTTGCCCTAGAAATAATTGTATAACTTGTAAGTTCTTCAGAGAAAGTTACTTTTGGATGGCTTCAACCCTTTTAGGATCTATCCTTACCCGCTCTTTTGATACTATGTGTCTCAAGAGTTTCCCCTCAGTAACACCAAATTGACACTTTTTGGGGTTTAAAGACACCCCATATTCCAGTGCTTTTATCATCACCTTTTCCAAGTGACTGCAATGATCCTCTGCTCTTTTTGAGAAAGCTATCAAATCATCTTGGTACACTACCATCAGAACATCTATAAGGTCTTTGAAAGCTACATCCATAGCCCTTTGAAAAGTTGCACCAACATTTTTCAACCCAAATGGCATACGAGCATACACATAAGTGCCCCAAAGGGTAGTAAATGTTGTTTTGAATTTCTCAGATTCTTTAACCAGCACTTGATTGTACCCTGAGAATCCATCCATCATAGAAAACAAATCACACACAGTGACTTTATGCAACATAGCTTCCATGTTAGGTAGTCTATAGTTATCCTCAATGAGGCTACATTCAGATTTATGAAATCAACACACAATATTATGTCCCCAATTTTCTTTCTTACAGGGACTAAGTTATAAACCCATGGTGAATGTCTTATTGGCTTAATTATAACTGCATCTCTTAGTTTTATCAACTCTTCCTACATTTTGGCAGCCATCAGGGAATTAATGGGCCTTTGTTTTTGTCTGAATGGTTTAATACTTTCTTTCAAAGGGATATCATGCTGAAATAAGTCTTTTCTATAGGCTTTCAAATCCTCATAGGACCATGCAAATACATGTTTATATTTCTTCAACAATTTTATCAAATTCTGTGTCACATTGCTATCTAATTTTTTTACCAATGTAGACTAATTGGGGAGATGTTTCAGATCCCAGATTAACTTCCTCTAAATCTCCCAATTTGGCATTGGACTTCTGAGTCATATAATTGTCATTTATGTTGAACATGCCTTCCAATTCAACGAACCCCTTGGAAATGTGATTAGTATCTAATTGGATGACCTCCTGATCAAAGATATACTCCTTATTGTCCACAATTGATACTAGTGATTCACAATCAATCTTCTGACTATCATATTGGTCTACACACTAGATAAACCTGAGAATATCATCATCATCATCAAATACTTGACAATTATGAATATTATCAGGAACTGCAGGCCTACTTTTTATTTCAACCACAGACATACCAGTAAGGGTGGCATCATTATTTTTTAGGGAAACATTTGCCAAAAAATATGCCATTATGTTGTTGGATCTCTCTATCCATAGGATATTGAAAGCATCAAAGAATTCTATTCTATCCTAGACAGCAGAGTTATACAATTTTAATTTGTCATCTGTAGTAGCATAATGCTCCCTAATCTGAGATATAATTAATTGGGAATCTCCATAAACTTTTAAACACTTAATACCATGCTTGATAGAAATATCCATTCCCAAGATCAAGACTTCATATTCAGAAGTATTATTAGTACATTGGAAAGTCAGTAAGAAAGAGTACTTGAAGGTGATACCTAATGGGGAAATAAACAAACTTCCTGCTCCAGATCCATCATTTGAGCATCCTCCATCAAAGTACATTTTCCATAGTCAATCTTGTTGTAACCACAGTTCATCCACAATTGGGTCAGTGTTCTTTAATTTTGGCTTGATTTCTTCAACAGTAATATTTATCATATCAACATCCATACAACAATTCAATTGGTCAAGTAGAACAACCTCCACCATAATAGGTGACTGGGGTTCTCTGTACAACTTGACCTCATTTCCATTTACAGGGATAGTTGCATAGGATAAGTCTAACTGCATCTTCCCACCTACTGTTGATGCCCACTGCCTTCATAGAAGCATACCATAATATGGTTTAGTGTCCACTACCACTATACCGATTATGTAAGTTGCCTCAGGAAAAGCTTCCATTTTCACTTCAATGTCTTTGAGTTTCCCTACTACATGAACCTCCCTCTTGTCCATGGCATAGCAACTTCCAGCAGATGTAGTGACCTGAAGGCCTAGTTCCTTCATAACATGATAAGATATCACATTTTCTATAGCTCTAGAGTCAATCATGCATTTTTTACCAAGAAACTATTAACCATTAAGGTGACATAAAAAGGGTCAACAGATAATGGTTCTTAAGTAACTATGTTTCCAATACGGATATTAGAAAATTATTTTCTTTTTTCTTTCCCTTTCACTCGTGGGCTGTCTTTTCTAGTATCATTTGGTGTCAAAGGTATTTCCTCTTGGTTGGGAGAAGATACATCATCTATGCCTCTTAAAAGTGCCAGAGAAGCTTCTTTGTGCTCATTTATTTTCATCATTTCCATGAGCGGGACTGAGACTTTCATTTGGTTCAGAGCATGTTTCATGTTAAAAAGGGGCAATTTAGAAGACATATCATTCATCCTTTTTACTTTCTTGGACTTTTCCACTTTTGATATTTCCCCTCCAGCATGATCAGAAGAAGGTCCTACTTGTTTCCCACACTTATCGTTATTATCTTCCTTAGTATGAAAATCCTCAATAACCTGACGTGGATCTTTTCTAACATAGATAGGGGCAAACTTGCCTTGAGTGGGTTGTACTATTCTATTTCTCAGGTTGTATGCATTTCTTTCTTGGTTAATTGATGCAAAAGTCAAAGACCTCTTTTCTTCATCAGTGGGTGTCCTAAAATGAGAATGTGAGTTATCACTTCCCATTGTATCTGTAGTTGTTTGTGAAACACTGTCAACCTGATAAATTTGATGAGGCAGCCTTTGTGATTGAAATTCAAAACAAGAATTATCTTCTGTACACACATTATTAGAAGATAGTCTAATATATGAAAACCATGGATATGGTTTCTTTACTATGAACATATTTATGGTAGGAAATTCTTGTTCTCTTTCTTCTGTTTGATCAAACAGGGCCTGAACTACTACATATTGAAAGGAGGAATGTGGCATATTGCAAGCATCACGCTAGGGAGTGTTCTCAACATAGTTGACACTATTCCTTTTTAGGTTATCTAAGGTTTCCTTGGCCTTTCGATTATCTTGTCCATCACAGACTGGTTTGCCATTATTCTAATTTTTCTTGTAAGAATAATCTCTCAGATTAGGTTCTTTGTCAAATCTTTTATTAGTGTATTTATTATCATGGTATCCTCTATCTTTTTTATCCATTTTGACAGCGAGGTCTTTCACTGCACTCACTAATTTATCCACTATATCATCTTCTTTGACATTTTTATTTGCTGGTCCATAGTTTATTGTCTTCCCTCTTCCCCAATTTCCCTGATGCTCTCCTATTACTCTCAATGTTGTATGCACCCTAAAATGGTCGCCTAAACTGTGGGCCCCATTTATCAATTTCCTGAATCAATGCTTTGGAACATTTTCAATTCAAATCAATTTCCTCGATCAAATTGTAATTAATTCAATTTCAATATTTCCTAAGGTTTGGTCATTTTTATTTAATTAAAAGATTTAATCTCCCTTTTAATTAAATAAAATTCATTTTTATTTAATTAAAAGATTTAATCTCCCTTTTAATTAAATAAAATTCATCTTATTTAATTAAAAGATTTAATCTCCCTTTTAATTAAATAAAATTCATCTTATTTAATTAAAATAAATTCCTCCCATTTAATTAAATAAAATTCTTCTAAATTATTTAATTAAAAGAAAACCCCTCTCTTAATTAAACAAATAAAAATCCCCACATAAAGCACTTTATTTCATGAAAAAGGAAATAAAATAAATAAAAATCTCATTTTCTTCAGATCTTCCTAAGTGGTGGATTTTTGCCTCTTAATCATAGCCTTTGATTTTTGCCTCTTAATCTCAACTATTCACTTTGCTTTATAAGGGTCCCTCTCCTTCTCATTCCAAGAGATAGAATTTTTAGGTATTGTTATGTTGCAGGTTTGGATAGAAATTTTGGAGGAGAATTTGAGCACTCAAGCTTGGATATTGCAACTTTTCTATCTTGTCTTCTTCTTGCATCCATGGCTATTCATGTAGATTAGATTCATGTTTCCCTTCATAGATTAATCTTGCATTTGTATTTCCTTTCATAGAATAATCATGCATTGTTATCATTTAGATTAATTTCCTTTCATGTATTGTTATCATATAGAATAGATTTCATTTTCATGCATTGAATCTCTCATTTCATGGTGTACTTGCATGGGCAAAACTAGGTCAATCTGAGGGCCTCCATTACAAACCTTTTCACTCCATGAATAGAGTGATATGAGTCGATATTTGAGGCCTCATTCTTGAGAAACCTTGGATGGAATGATTCATAGAAGTGTGACACATTTTCATCACACATTTTTGGCACCCACCGTGGGGCTTGAACCCACGACCACAAGGTTAAGAGCTTCACATCTGCCTAAGTGGTGGGATTTTTGCCTCTTAATAATAGCCTTTGATTTTTGCCTCTTAATCTCAACCATTTACTTTTATTTTTAAGGAGCCCTCTCCTTCTCATTCCAAGAGATATAATTTTTAGGTATTGTTATGCTATAGGTTTGGAGAGCAATTTTGGAGGAGAATTTGAGCACTCAACCTTGGATATTGTAACTTCTCTCTCTTCTTGTCTTCTTCTTCTTGCATCCATGGCTATTCATGTAGATTAGATTCATGTTTCCCTTAAAATATTAATCTTGCATTTGTATTTCCTTTCATATAATAATCATGCATTGTTATCATTTAGATTAATTTCCTTTTATGCATTGTTATAATATAGAATAGATTTCATTTTCATGCATTGAATCTCTCATTTCATGGTGTACTTGCATGGGCACAACTAGGTCAATCTGAGGGCCTCCATTATAAAACTTTGCACTCTATGACTAGAGAGCTATGAGTCAATATTTGAGGCCTCATTCTTGAGAAACCTTGGATGGAATGATTCATAGAAGTGTGACACATTTTTGGTGCCCACCATTGGGCAGAAGATTTGTTTTCTGTCACATAGCTATTTTTCATAATTTACTTTTTGATTTCTGTATTTTTCATCTTTTCCATACTTTCTGATTTTTTCTGTAAGGAAATTCGCATGAGATTTTGCAGGTTTGCAAGCAAGATTTTGCTGGATTCTATTTTTCCTCATGCAACACTATGTGAATCCTCGCGTAGCTCTGTGCAAATCCTCCTGCGACATTCAACACCAGGCTATGATCTGAATTGGTTTATTTTTCTCTATATTTTTCTGTTGACTGTGCACTTCTTTGCATGGGCCTATGTACTTCTTCGCACAGTTGTGCACATCCTCATGCGACACTATGCAAATCTTCGCGTGGCACTGTGAAAAATTGTCACGTGAGATTCCGCACTAGAGATCTATTTTTATTGATACATTTATATATCTCTATCTTTTCTTGCTAACCACTAATGTTTACTGTTTCATGTGGTTTGTGATTTGCTGTTGTTGTTGCTGTTACTAATTTGGACTTGCTTCGATAAAAAACAAATGATTCACGTTGCATTGGATTTGAGGTATTTTGTTGATCTCTATAGCATTTGGATTTTGGAAATAAAATGAACCTCTTACGTGTTTAGATTGAGTGTTTCTTGCTTTCATAGATCACATTTCTAATTGGTGCCCTAAAAATGGACCTAGATTTGCTTTCTTGCATATATGTTATACATAGTAATTAGGCCCTATGAACACTATTTGTGGTGATCTAGAGAGAGTGGGCTTCATTCACTTGTCTTACATGTGAAGCTATTCTTGACGATAGATACCCTTGGTCAACTTGGTTTGTGCTTCAAATTTTGGCGATACTTTCTTTTTTTGGGGAAATTGGTGTCATTTGTTGTTGTGTGAGCCTTGAATGAGGTGATTTCAAATTAGTGGGACAATTAATCTTTTTTGCTATGTTTTGGTGAGGTGAAGAGGCCAGAGGATTATGCTCTTTTTCCTTTTGGAAGAATCAAAATCTTGGAACCCTTGAATCTAAACTAAGTCCCCATGTGGTCCATATTGTGAGTCTTCCTTGTTAGAGAGGGTTAACCGTAGTGGACACTCCCCTTATTGGGTAAATCATGTGGATGGAACCTCAAGCAGTAATAGCCATTTTCACCATGCTAAAAACAACTGCTATATAAATGTCCTTGTGGAAGAAATCTCTATGGGTGTAGTTTCTTATGGGTTGTCAGATCTCCTCAGCAACTCATGATTGATTAAATTCTTGGACTCTGTCAAAACCTCGATGTGTCAGGATTGGATTTCACCCACTTGGGATTGCAAAAGTTGGAGAGTCAAGCCATTACTAAGAACCATATTGCAACCAACTTTTTATTCTCTAGGACTATGTACGTGATTATAAAACATTTTGAGAACATACACAAGTAGCATTCTTATGAGGTAGAAATACTATGACACTATCCATGTTAATGTGCAAGGTTTCTTTGTCCCTTGCTCATTGTTTGAAGACATTGATTGATTGAACTCCCTGATTATTGTTTTGCGTGCTTGATTCATCATAAAATTTGTTAATGCATCTAGTTGGTTATTTGAACAATAAAAAACTGAGTTCTATGTCCATTCCTCATGTGAGAAAACTATTTCCTCGTGTCGTTCGCTATGTTTCCTCGTGCGACTATCTGAGAATCCTCACACGATATCTTGCCAATTTGTTGTTATATTGTTACACTAGTTTGGTATTTCCTCATGTTCTTGTGCATTTTGTTGCATGGTCCTATGCATTTTGTAATTTGGTCCTGTGCAAATCCTCACACAAGAAAGTGTTTTGTCACTCAAAACTACCTGTCAGCTACCATTGTTGAACCTGTTTAACTTGTCCTATCATTTTTGGTTTTCTGTGTTGGTCCGGGTCAGATTGGATTACTTACCCCGCTATTAGTATCTTGTTTCACTTAGGATTCTTTCATTTGACCTCTTGGATTAGAAATATTTGATTTCACATGTGACCTTTCTTGGCGCTTAGTGAGTTAGAAACTATCCTTGTTGAAAAGATAAACCTTTAGATTCTTTGATAACACACTTGGAGAGTTTTGGTAGTCTCTTATCCATTAACTTTCATACAATTTCAATCTTAATTAATATAATTTGGGTAAGACCATCCTCCTAATCCATATGTGTTAGGGTATTCACCCATTTATTGGGCACCTTTGTAGCAGTGTTGGCTTATCTCGCTTTGGAAATTTTCTATCTTATCACCTCTTTTTGGACAATTTAATGCCTTTTCTATCCTAGTTTGGTACCAATGTTTCTTAGGGTAACCCTATCAGCTAGTACCTTTTCTTTCATGCTAGTTAGAACAATATATCAAGTAAATCAAGGAAAATGATAGCAAGAGGTTTTTAACCAATTACCCTTAGTACAAACTCGCCAAAGACATAAGGGAAAAGAACCCATATTTGATCAATCGCCTAGGAATACTTCAGAAGTGTGGTTTGATTCCAAGAGTCATCTTAGTGAGTTGGGTATCCCCTTAGCATCTCCTCACTCTTCTATGGACATGAGTTACATAATGACTTGGAGAGAGAAGGAAGATAGGGATAAACCTTATGATGATATGTTTGCAAAGAGTGGACATGCTATTTCATTTAGTGGTTCCTCTCATAATAGTAGACCAAGCTCACCCCTTATTTCAACAAGATATCTAGATGCACACCAAAGGGATGAGAGAGAGAGGTAAGAGACATGCTTATGATGATGAGTTATCACAACATGAGAAATAAGGAGATGAACTTTATGATACTCATGTCAATACAACTTATACCAACAATTTGTTTCAATATTCAAGACCAATCTCACCTCTTAAAACATCTACCAATTACAAGAGTGACAAAATAAGGAGGATTGAGCATGAAAAGAAAGCATTCCAAGATGAACAAGTTCATAAGGAAGAACCAATTAGACATCTAGAGATGGAGAAACAAACTTTGATCGAAATGAAAAGGAAAGCCTTTCAAGAGGAGTGAGATAGGCTCTTGGCTAGATAACTCAATGATCCATTCAATAATATGCATGTTAGTGGTGGAAATAGCTATCCTCCATCCACTCCTCCTAGGACTCCACAAAGTAGGATAAATTCAAGATCACCATCATGATCTCCTAGCCCTAGAGGAAGAAGGATTTCTAGACATGATCATCATAGGAGAAAATCCCCTCCTAGGAACTCAAGGCCATCTTTACAACATGCTCATTATGGTTCACAATATGGGGGTAGTAGCTCGAGCTTTGATTGCACCTCCCAAGATTTCATGAAAATACAACAAGAGCCACTTTTTCAACAGTATGTGGAGAAATATTTGGAGAAAAACAATGATATGTTCCTAGAGAGTCTAATCAACAAGGGTGCTAGAGTCCCTTACAACTTTGATGTGGATAAAAAGATTAAGAAGCAAGGTCCATCTAAGGAGGAGAAGCTCAATGAAATGCAAAGAACAATGGACAACATGTTTGAACCTAAGAAATATTTCTCATTGGACTCAATTTGTCCTAATCCTTTTGATAAGAGTGTTGACATGAAAGAATTTCCTAGAAAGGTTGAAATTCCTCAATATGATAAATATGATGGGAGTGGAGATCCACATGATCATGTGCGCCAGTTTTATACCACAATTTTTGAGTTCCATCAAGATTATTCATACCTTATGAGGTTTTTCCCATGAAGTCTTAAGGGAAAAGCAATGGAATGGTTTACTAAGGTAACTCCCCCTATTAAGAATTTTAAAGAGCTTGTTCACAGATTTGTTTAGCACTTTGCATACAATGTTTCAGGATCTATCACCTTGTTGGACTTATGTAGCTTAAATAAGAATCAAGGAGAATCCTTTGTTAGTTTCTTGAAAAGGTGGAGATGAAAGTGATCTTTCTATTCTATAACTATTCCTGACAATGAAAAGATTGACATTCTTGTTAGTAATTTGGTCCCCGAAATGCACTATGAAGTTAAGAAAATGGTTTTTGATTCATTTCACACCATGGTTGATACCGCATGTAGAGTCGAGGATATTTTAAGAGAACAAGGAATTTTAACTAAACATGGGAATAACAAGAACAATGGTCAAAACAACAACAACTCTAACAAGGATAAAGGGAAGAACCAATATTGGAATAGGAACAAACAAGTGGTTAATGATGGAGTTGTGGATTCCTCCCAACCTAAAGATCAACCTGTGCTCCACTTATCTAGTACTGTTCAAGCTACGAAGCTCAATACATCCAATCAACAAGAAAGTAAGCCAAGCTACCAAGGTAGGTCTTAGAGTGAAAAGTGTCAATTTGCAAAACTTGGTGAGTCATATGAGAAAATTTTAAAGAAACTTATTGATAATAATTTGGAACATCCTCAAGATGAAGTGCATTTTCATATACCTAAAGTTAAATGACATTGGTGGAAGGAGAAAGCCTATTTCATATTTCATAATGGTATTGGACATGATGTTGAACACTGCTGGAAACTCAAGCATATCATTCAAGATCTCATTGAGAGTAAAAAACTTACAATAGATGGATTTAACATCAATTTTGATCACAAGGATTTCAAGGAACCTTTGCCCAAATATGAAAAGGGGGAGACCTCGACGGTTAAGAATGGAAAAGCTGAGATCAATTATACTTACACAGATGTAGAGAATACCATCAACATGCTTGAATTTGTGGAAGAAAATGTTAACATGATGAGTTGCAGAGATCCTTATGGTTATGATCTAGATGAAGACTCTCCTATTTTTGATAAACAAACTATTGTGGTGCTAAGGGGTCCCAACTCTAGAAGGTCATCTCAAGCCCTTAATGCTGTTACCTGAAGACAAGGTCATGTTGTCATTAGAGGACCCAATTCAAGAGAGTCAAGTAAACCTAAGCAAGTGGCATCTAAGCCTGTCACCTTGAAGCCAACTGTTAGTCCTAAATTGAACTATAGTCTTGTTGATCAGTTACAAAGAACCCCCACTCAAATTTTGATCTTTGAGCTCTTAGAGTTGTCTCCAAGACATAAACAAATCCTTGAGGATGCTTTGCGTATGTAAAATGTCCCCAACAACTTAGATATTGATCAATTCTAGAATATGGTTAATCACATTGCTAGCCCTCATTACCTTAAATTTTTAGAGGATGATCATAAAACTTTGAGCCATCTGCACAATCTTGCCTTTCATATTGAGGTCATGATCCATATAACCCATGTTAGGCACGTGTTGATAGATGGGGGTGCTGGGCTTAATATTTGCTCCTTTAGTCTTTTGAAAGAATTGGGTTATTATGAAGAGGTTATAGATACCAGAAAAAGAATTACTATCAAAGCCTATGATGAGGCAGAAAGAAGTTCCAAGGGGTTGGCTGTCCTTCCTGTTAGGATTGGCCCTGTTCAAAAGGATATTTTATTTCAAATAGTTGATGCTAGACCCCTTGCGTATAATATCTTACTTGGTAGACCATGGATTCATGATATGCAAGAAATTTCATCTACCTATCATCAATGTGTTAAGTTACCCTACAATGGAACATAGATTTATATACCTAGGGATAATACTTTATCTGTTAATTCAATTTTAGCAGAGGATGATAAGGATAAACTATTACCTTTGCTTTGTACAATTTTAATACTCTGTTCTAGTTTTTTTTTAAACATTTGAGAGTCTAACCAGCCAAAAATTTGTGATAAAGTCTCGAAAGAAATGATGAATCGTGGGTAGATGTTTATGACATATTTTGCTAATATTATACATATAGTGCAGTATTTCATAAAACCATCAGAATCTATGTTCTAATATCTAGATATTTAATTTTATTAAGCTTGTTGCATGAATATTTCCATATCATAACTAACTTGATAGGAGAGAAAGCGGCTGGAGAGTGGTCGATAGCATTCATTAAGGACTGTTGAGGACTAGCTACGGTGGAGTGATCATTATAGCACTAGGAAACACAGCTTCTACAATGGAGCCATTATTCCAGGATGCAAGGATGTAGTGTGCCTATATTCCCTCTGCACTTCATTATGTTGAATTGGTCACCCGAGCTTTACTACCCACGCCATGGGTTGTTTTTCTTCCATCTTCTTCTCCGGCATGTTTTCAGCAAGATAGTTTCTTTTCTCTTTTTTTAATAAATGTTTGATCCTGTATTTATATAGGGATTGGATCGATAGTTTAAGCTATCCAGGAGGAAAATGAAAGATACAAGTTTTTGAAAGGAAACTGTTGTATCTTGCAGCAATCTATTTTCAAGTTCCATGTCTTGTTTTTATGTAATGAGTTTTTGAAACACAATGAAATAGTTCCTGGTTTACATTTTGTGTTCATAGTTTAGTAGAATCAGACCAAGGGGGCCCACTTGGGAGGTGGAATAGGTTAGAATAGAATAGATTTCATTTCTAGCATTTCCAACATTTCTAGTATTTCAGATAGAAGTTACAATCTCTTCCTACATCATCTCAACTTGTGAGTGTTCCTGCAGCATCTGCAAGAATAGTTATAATGGATGTTTTAGGTTGAAATCATAGGTTTCAATAGAGTTGCAGTTTATATAATTCATTCTAGTAAGAAGATAAATGTATTCTTTTCCTGCAACACTAGTGTAGGTTTCTTTTATGCATTTTTACCTTCTTGCAGCATAAGCAGAATGACTCCTTAAGGAACCTAGTGCACATATCGTTCCCACCATTTCAAGTATACATCCCTATGTTGACAAGTTAAATGCAGATCATAACAGGAAAAGTACTCCTTAGATTGAATGAACCATTCCTAAGAAAGGCCTTGAGCATGATTATTATACACCTATTGTGAGGTGGTTCATTTTTGGCACCGCTGCTGGGGATGGTGTCAAGATAGGAACATTTTTGAGTCATTTTTCATTCCTAGATTAGTTTTTAGATTTGTCTTTCTAAAAAAATTGCTTCACAAGTGTGAAGAATTCAAATGCATGCATCGAAGAGAAAGGCGACAAGATGAATATGGCAGATTTCTCCCAGTAGAGCCTACTAATTTGAATGAGGAAGTTGAAGAAGTTGAGTTACCCTTTGAGGACGCAAGCCCTGACTTTTCTGCAACATCTTCCTCTAGGGAAGAACCATTTGATGTAAGTGGCTTCTGACCTTTTGCAGAAATATTGGCCAGCTTCCTACATAATTCTAGCCCAAATCCACCTAATGTTAACAATCTAGTAGCCAATGCTCTTTTCCAATAGCAACCCCACAATCAAATACCTCCAGTAATGGCACATCCTACTTTCCCATTTCCTCTCCCAAGCCTTATAAACAATGCTAATCTCAAGAATATACCCACAGCTACTCTTCCAAAGTTTTATGGACTTATAACTGAGGGTCCTGACACTTTCTTGTTTGAGTTTGACATACTGTGTCAAAATTTTGACTATAATACTGATGCGCATAAGCTCAAGTTGTTTTTGGAAACACTGAAAGAGTCATCATTACGATGGTTCATGGGCTTAGGAGCCAATGTAGTAGGTACTGGGGATGAGATGCAGATGTTGTTTCTGCAGAAATATATAGATTATTGCAAAGGTGGTGACCCAAAAGGAGATGATATCATTAGGATGTCTCAAAAGGAAGACAAAACATTGGAGGACTATGTTTCACATTTTTTGTACACAATGCAGAAGAATCTCTAGCATGTACTGGCAGAGGATTCACAAAAACTAGTCTTCTTGAGAGGGGTAAATGACAACTGTCTAGAGGCATTAGACTTGATGGCTCATGGAGACATATCCCAATCTTCTTGGGATGACCTCAAGAAAATATATCAAAACTACTCAAGGTCAACTGTGAAGAAAGGCAGAGGATACCGGTCCACAGTCACAAAAGGGATTGGTCCAGGTGTTTCAAAGCTGGAGATATCTAATTTGCTTGCGGATTTTAAGCAGGATATTATAAATGGTGTAGCTACACATCTTGACACAATGACTTCCAAGAAGAAGCATGCCGAAGCTGAATCAAAATCGGCTGAGTACTGTCCACACTACCACAAATAGAAGAAAGATTGCGAATGTAAGCTGGTAGCCAACATGGAAAACCAACATTTGCCAACTGAATACATGAAGATAGAAGGAGACAATGATCAAGTGTTCTTTGTTGCTCAACGCTGACCATGGGCTTCACGACAAGGTATGCCACAAGATCCTCTACAGTTTTCAAATTTTAACAATAATCAGTGGTAAAACCAAAATTATCAGAACACTTCTTAGTAATCTCAACCTCAATGGCCAAATCAGAAAAACAACCAATGGCAAAACTAACAAAAAACCCAATTGCCTAATTAGCAAAACAACCAATGGAAAAACTAGCAAAATAACCAGTGGCCAAATCAGCAGAATCAATGGCAACCACCACAAGGAAATTGGCAGAAAAATAACCAATGGAGGGGACCTCCACAGTGGCCTAACCAAAATTTTGGCAATCCACAATTACCACCTCTAGTGCAACCACCTGCAATAATGCCACCTCCTGTAGCAACTAATGCTAATCCAAATCCAAACCAATTGCCTGATCAACCACAGCCAAATCTAAACAACAAATAGCAGCAACAGAAAGCATACACTACTAACACTCAGCAGTGCCCTACTTATTCAGAAGAAATAGCTGATATTCATTTGAGGTCTAGTACCACCTTGCCCACACTTGAATATCCTATAATTACAGAAGTTGCAAACACTCCTGCAACACTGCTTCCAGAAGCCACATTGCCAAATACCAGCCAACCGAATGATATACCCAATAGAACTACTATCCACACTTCAAATCCACCCTTTCCATAGAGGCTAAATAAAGAAAAACCTATACCCCAAGAGGAAGAAACATTTGATATTATTAAGCAGCTGAAAAATATGAATATTCAAATCCCACCATTTCAATCTATCAAAGATATACCTATTTATGGAAAGGCTATTAAGGAAGCATGCCGTAAGAAGCCAGGGTGGAAGAAGAAAGACCCTCAGAAAGTACATGTTGTAGGTCAATTGGAAGATATCATGTTAGGAAAGGTGGTAATACCCAAGTATTCAGATCTTGGTAGTCCAGTGGTCGACCTGATAATAAATGGACAGACTGTGAAAAATGCTCCAGTTGATTTGGGAGAAGCAATAAATGTTATGACTAAAGATACAATGCATAAGATAAGCATAGAAGGCTTAAGAAAAATATCCACAGTGTTACAACTTGCTGATAGTTCAATTGTTACTCTAGAGTGCCTCATAGAAAATGTGATGGTAACCTTAGATTCATGGGAGTATCCTGCTAATTTTCTCATCCTATCACCTAAAGTAAACTTTGCTGGCTATCTTGTAATCTTGGGAAGACCTTGGTTAGCCACTACTGATGCCAAAATTAATTGCACATCAGACAGTATGACAATTTCAAACGGTCAAGCCATAAGGAAGCTAGCCCTGTATCCTCCTACCCAACCACAACCAAACTTGGGAAAACCTATTTGGCCAGACCTAGGAAACGAAGAGGAGGAGCTTAATTCAGTATCCCAGCTCATGATGTTGCATAGGAAATATTTTCTAAAGATGAAAGAGGAAGATGATGTGATACAAAGAATTCTAACCAATGAATGTGTTGTGGCTAAAGATGTTTCAGAAAGTTCTATTTTGTAGCTATGTACCTATGAGGATTATATGCCTCCAGAAAACCCTAAAATGATTGATCAATTACTGGCAAGTGAAATAGTTAGAAGTCTAGTACTTGAAGTGTTAATGGTAGAGCTAACAACAATAGTAGAACTATCCTCTGGATGAAGCCTCCATGTAAACAATAAGCTGTCTCAATCACAGTTGGCATTATTAACAAAGCTCCCCAGTCAGTATGAAAAAGCCTTTGCATGTGATTATGGAGATATGGAGGGACTCAATCCAAAAATCTACACCCACAGAATCTACATCAGTGATGGAAGTTTGCCACTTCATCAACCACAGAGGAGGATAAATCCAGCACTGAGATAAATAGTTAAAATAGAGTTGCAGAAGCTGTTGGATGCTGGATTCATCTACCCAATCTCTGACAGCAAGTGGGTATCACCATTGGTAATTGTACCTAAGAAAGGAGGAAAGTGGCGTATATGTGTGGATTAAAGAGAATTAAATAATGCAACAAAGAAGGACCACTTTCCTTGCCTTTTATTGACTAGGTCTTGGATAATTTGGCTGGAAAGAAATATTTTTTCCTTTTTGGATGGATACAGTGGTTACAATCAGATAAGCATTGCCCCCAAAGATCAAGAAAAGATTACATTCACATGTCCTTGGGGCACATATGCCTATTCAATACTACCATTTGGATTAT
The DNA here is from genome assembly GCA_018584345.1 of Thuja plicata. Classification (NCBI taxonomy): domain Eukaryota; kingdom Viridiplantae; phylum Streptophyta; class Pinopsida; order Cupressales; family Cupressaceae; genus Thuja; species Thuja plicata. Next base: position 261,582 of record MU226732.1, read on the forward strand.
GTAATTCCCCTGCTACCTTTCAGAGAGCTGTGATAAGCATTTTTTCTAATATATCCCATGATTGCATGGAAATCTACATGGATTACTTCACTGCATTCGGTGTTAGATTTGAGGAAGCTCTGAAGAACTTGGAGAAAGTGCTAATCAGATGCGAGGAATATAACCTATCTCTCAACAGTGAAAAGTGCTTTCTAATGATGCAGGAAGGAGTGGTGTTGGGACATTTCATCTCCGAGGCTGGAATCCAGGTAGACCCTGCAAAGATAGAGGTAATTCTCACACTCCCTATTCCTACTAAGAAAAAATAAGTCAGATCTTTCCTAGGTCACGCTGGATATTATAGAAGGTTTATCCATAACTTTAGTCAAATAGCTAGTCCTCTGTACAACTTACTTACCAAAGAAACTAAATTTTCTTGGACAAAAGAATGTGATGAGTCCTTCCTGCAGCTCAAGTCACTTTTGACAATTGCACCAGTACTTAGGGGTCCTGACTAGACATTGCCATTTCACATACATACAGATGCTTCAGACTATGATGTAGGTGTTGTCTTAGGAAAGAAGACTAGGAACCTTGAAAATGCAATCTATTATATCAGTAAGAGTCTACATGGACCAAAGTTAAACTATACAGTGACTAAAAAGGAATTGTTAGCAGTAGTTTATGCTCTTGACAAATTCTGCCATTATGTGACTGGTTATCCTATCTATGTTCATACTGACCATGCAACAATTAAATATCTCATGAACAAACCTACCATAACAGGTAGGTTAGCAAGATGGCTCCTTCTTTTGCAGGAATTTGATATAACAATCATTGACAAGCCAGGGAAAGAAAATGTGGTAGCTAATAATCTATGAAGAATTCATTATGCTTCAGAAGATACTACTTTTATACATGATACATTTCTAGATGAACATTTGTTTCATATTGCTATCTAGAATCCATGGTATGCAGATATAGCTAACTACCTAGCAGCTAATAAAATTCCAACACATTGCTCTTATAAGGAAAAGAAGCTGCTTGTGGATAAAAGCTTCCATTTCTCCTGGATTGATAACATATTTTTTTACACTGGACCTGACCAAGTCATGAGAAGATGTGTAAGAGAAGATGAGACATATGACAGTCTTCATGCATTTCACAATGAACCATGTGGAGGGAACTTTGTAGCCAAACCAACAACATAGAATATTTTAACAACTGGCTACTATTGGCCTACACTTCACAAAGATGCAGCAAGTTATACAAGAAAGTGTGACAAATGCCAAAGAATGGGTTGACCAACAAGATCAGATGAAATGCCCTTAAACCCAACAGATGGTGGTAACACCATTCGATAAATGGGGCATGGAATTTATTGGTCCAATAGATACTCCATCTAATGGGAAGTCATACATACTGGTGTGCATAGATTACCTAACCAAATGGGTCAAAGTCAGAGCAATGAAGCATGCAAGAGATCATAAAGTTGCTAAATTTTTGTATGAAGAAATTTTTACAAGATATGGCGTGCCAAGAGAGCTTATTACTGATCAAGGTAACCAATTCACCTCCAATCTAATAACAAAGCTCATGAAGCAATATAATATTAGACATTGGAAATCAAGCCACTACGACCCTCAAGCCAATGGGCAAGCAAAAGTTACAAATTGGGAAATAGAAGCAATTTTAACAAAGACAGTTCATTTGCATCGTCGAGACTGGAGCAGCAGACTATCAGAAGCCGTCTAGGCATATAGAACAACATGGAAGACCACCATAGGGTTCACTCCATTTGAACTGTTATATGACAAAACAATAATTCTATCGATTGAGTTTGAACACAAAACATTAAGAACAACACTGGAGTTAAACATTGATCTTCCTACCGCACAGAAAGAGTGATTGTTGCATCTCAACTCTTTGGATGAAATGTACAAGTCTACCTTGCAACACATAGAAATTGTCCAAAAGAAAAGAAAATAGTGGTATGACTCCCATATCAAAAATAAGCAATTCAAAGTTAGAGATTGAGCATTGTTATATGATTCCAGATTCAAGGAGATACCAGGAAAGTTGTAGACACGATGGCTGGGTCCATATGAAATAAGCCATGTATTTACAAATGGAGCAGTCAATGGCCATAGACTAAAGTTGTATCACCAGCCACAGATGAAAAAAGACTTCCTACAGCAGTTCAACTAGCTAGTTTTAACAGCTCAATAGGTAACACTTCCTGCAACAGAGGGTGTCAACCTTCTTCCTACAGCACTTCAATAACAATTCCTTCGATGCATGACCATAATAAAAAATTTATGTTTACATAAATTTCAAATTCTCTATTCACTTTCTATATTCTTCTTTTTCACCCCATTTCATTTCCTAATCTTTCATCCACCCACATCCACATCATCATGTTTCTATGATTTTAATAAAGAGATAGTGCACTGACGCATGCGACCGCTGATGCCGTCATTCCATTCTCACCAATCTTTCCTGACATGTGTGATGATCAATTAACAGGTATGAGATTTTCAAATTTATTTCCATTTTTAGTGCATAGATTTAGTTGGTTATATCGAATACTGCAATAAATGTATCGTTGCCACCTTAATCCAGTTTTGTACCTTCTGCCAAGTTTGACAAGTGAGGACACTTGTCAATATTTTGTAGGGGGCAGGGAAGTGTGCCAATTTCTAAAAAGTGTCATTTCTATTTATTCATTAAAATATCCCCAAATCTGTACTTCGGCATTGTCTTAATTAAAATCCAGCTACTGCATCACACAAGTGTCAAATGTCATACCTTTATTCTGAATAAACCCCTAACTGTCAGAATAAGAAGTGACCCAGTATTAAAACCATGACATAACTCTCACTCACATGAATATATATGATTCATTCTATTAAAAGTATATTATTATTTTTCACATCAAGAATACCAGAAGAATGTGAAAGAGGGTCTGTGGGTTTACGTGAATTAGTCTGGAATTCAAAAAGAAATTGTAGAAAGTAATAACAAAATAGGAAAAGGAAATTGTAGAATTGAAAGATGAGTTGACAAAATAGAATTAGAGAATGGACCATGCTCTTAAACTAATTGACTAGGTCATTGCTTGTAGACCTCCACCCAGGGTCTAAACTATCTATCTCAATGAACAATTCCTTCTATTCCAATTGATGATGACCCTCAAGGATATAAATGCAGAGTTCAAATCAGCCCAAGAATTCTATGGGTTATACCAAACACTTCCATCTTGGAAAAAAAACCTACTCTGTGAGTTGTATGTGCATAATTTTATCATCCCTACAGAGACTGAATGGAATCCCCTGCCTTACATAGGGGATGTACACCTACAATCTCTAATGTCATGGATGCACAATGAGGCCAACTATGATAGGCAGTTGGGGAATTACAAAGATCTTGAGAAGACAGAACCCCTACCATTAAGAGTGGAAACAAGTCAACCAGAAGTATTCCTAAGGGATTGGTTCAGACTGACATATGGGAATGTTAAAAAGGAGATTAGAGATAAAAATTTTAAACTTAGAGAAGAAATTTATGCAAAATATGATAGCATGTCCTACTTTGTCTTCCAAAGAGCCCTAATCGATTCTAGAAGTAGATGGGGCAGATTATCAGAGGTCTTTAAAAGACCAGAACCACATAGCCCAATTAACCTTGAAGCAGCTATACACCGGGCACCAAAGTACATAGCGCTGGGTAGGCAAATCAGGCAGGAGCTTTGGTGTCTGCTCACAATGCAACCGCCAATGCTCCTTTCGCCCTTGTATGATATCAATGCTACCAAACTTGACAGGATGCAAGAAGATCATAGAATGGAAGTTTGGGATTGAGAAAGGGGATTCTACTACTCCTTTAAGAGCCAGAGGAGGGGAAGAACTGAAGTTGGTGACTGCAGGTCAATTGCCAGAAGGTGCAATGCTTGAGGACAAGCATTTGATTAACCAAGGGGCAGATGATAAGGCTAAATTATTGCCTTTGTTTTGTATAATTTTAATACTCTGTTCTAGTTTTTGTTAAAACATTTGAGAGTCTAACCAGCCAAAAACTTGTGATAAAGTCCAAAAGAACTGATGAACCATGGGTAGATGTTTGTGACATATTTTGTTAATATTATACATATAGTGCAGTATTTCATAAAACCATTAGAAATTATGTTCTAATATCTGGATATTTAATTTGATTAAGCTTGTTGCATGAATATTTCCATATCATAACTAACTTGACAGGAGAGAAAGTGGCTGGAGAGTGGTTGACAACATTCATGGAGGACTGTTGAGGACCAGCTACGACGGAGTGATCATTACAACACCAGGAAACATGGCTGCTACAATGGAGCCATTATTCCAAGACACAGTGATGTAGTGTGCCTATATTCCCTCTGCATTTCATTATGTTGAATTGGTCACCCGAGCTTTACTACCAATCTCACGGGCTGTTGTTCTTCCATCTTCTTCTTCGGCTTGTTTTCAGCAAGATAGTTTATTTTCTATTTTTGTAATAAATGTTTGATCCTCTATTTATATAGGTATTGGACCAATAGTTTAAGCTAGCCAGGAGGAAAATGAAAGACAAAAGTTTTTAAAAGGAAATTGTTGTATCTTGCAGCAATCTATTTTCAAGTTCCATGTCTTGTTTTTATGTAATGAGTTTTTGAAACACAATGAAATAGTTCTTGGTTTACATTTTGTGTTCATAGTTTAGCAGAAACTGACCAAGGGGGCCCACTTGGGAGGTGGAATAGGTTAGAATAGAATAGATTTCATTTCCAGCATTTCTAGCATTTCTAGTATTTCAGATAGAAGTTACAATTTCTTCCTACAGCATTGCAACTTGTGAGTGTTCCTACAACATCTGCAAGAATAGTTATAATGGATGTTTTTGGTTGAAATCATAGGTTTTAGTAGAGTTACAATTTATAGCATTCATTCCAGTAAGAAGATAAATGTATTCTTTTCCTGCAGCACTAGTGTAGGTTTCTTTTATGCATTTTTACCTTCCTGTAGAATAAGCAAAATGACTCCTTAAGGAACCTAGTGCACATATCATGTCGACCATTTCAAGTATACGCCCCTCAGTTGATAAGTTAAATGCACCTCATAATAGGAAAAGTAGTCCTTAGATTGAATGAACCATTCCTAAGAAAGGCCTTGAGCATGATTATTATACACCTATTGTGAGGTGGTTCAGGGGCTCATGTGCCCCTCAATAGAGAAGGAAAAGATTTTGATGCAACTTTAGCTGAATGCAAAGACAAGCTTAAACTGATAGACCTTGGCATGGGGGGGTATCAACTCAACTCCCTCACAACATTACCAGTTTCACCTCAGTCTTATGGAAAACCTTCAAAAGAAAAGAAACCTCCCTCTTTAGCTATGACTTTATTTGGTACATTTGTGGAGTCATCAGTGCCTATTCAAAATGAGAAAGAGGAAACATTTGTTAGAGACTGGATCTATAGAGAACAAAAATATATGCATAATGAGAACTTCTCTCCCTCTCCTAAGGCTTATGGAAGAGGGTATACCTTTGTCAAGAAGATGGGTTATCCCAAATATGGCCCTCTTAATCACAATTTGGATGCTAGGTCCAAACCTCTTGATCATGCTCAATTTGGATGCAAGTCTAAGAAGCCAGTTGGCCTAGGATTTTAAAATTACAACAAGCGCACTAATCCTCTCTTTGAAAAGTTGGATAGTGACGATGAACCAGAGTATGTACCTAATTTGATGAATCAACAAGATATGTGTGAAGATTTAGTCTCTTTCACTAATCTCCTTTGGGGAGATTCAGATATTTCAGTCACCCATGCATTAGTTGAAAATTTAGAACAAGATGAATCAGATATAGAAGATCCTTTGAGAGAGAGTCAACAAAAAAATCATGTTCATTTAATGGAAAGAGAAAGTTCTACTTTTGATGAAACTGGACCTTCCACATCATGATGTCCCAAACCTTCATGGTGCAAGCATCCTAGTTGCAGTTCAGATACAAGTTCTAATGAGTATGAATGGGACTCTTTTTCAGAGCCCTCCACAGTTGATAGAGATATTGATGTTATTCATAATTTTAGTTCTCAATTTGAGGTAGCCAATGAGTCACATGTCGGATTAGAGGATTTGAACCCATGTGTTGCTTTAGTGGATGATTCTTCGCTTGTTAGGATGAATCCTTATTTGGGTAGCTTAGAGGGATACTTGATGGACTCTAACTCTTCGATCACTAGAAATAATATGATTCATATTTATATCCTTGAACCATTCGTTGATTTACCCCTTTTTCATCTTGATCTTATTGATTGGTCACAATGCTATCAAGAACCTGAGCTTTTAACATTCCAAAATGATTATGAGATAGCTTGTTATCTAAATGCCATTGAATCATAGTATCTTCGACCAGTGAACCGACTACCAGCATGACAGAGCTAGACATCAAGTACCTTAGTCACAAGATAAAAAGAAAAGAAAATCAAAACAATAGGTGTTCTAATGGAAAAAATGATTGTCTGGCAGTATCAGAACTGAAAAAAGTAAAAAGAAATGACATATCCAAGGGTGAAAACCTCTCTAAGGCACCTAGGGATGAGGTACTTGATCATCTCCCCAGCTTTTTTCAAGATCAATCTTTAGTTCTTATTGAACCAACACAAGCAGTCAATTTGGGTATAGATGAGGCTCCACAGATAGTACACTTGGCTGAGTCTTTGTCACCATAAGAAAAATAACCTTACACTAAGTTCTTACAGAAAAAGAAGATCAAATTTGCATGGACTTATTCAGATATGCCAAGAATGGACATTAATATTATTATGCATCACTTGTCCATAGCTCCAAATGTCAAACCAGTTAAACAAAAATTGAGAAAGATGCATCCTCTAATAGCTCTTCTAGTCAAAGCTGAATTGGAGAAACTCCTTGATGAAAATTTTATAAGAGCTATTCCCTATGCTGAATGGATATCAAACATTGTACCAGCTTCCAAACATGATAAATCCATTCGATTTTGAACAAATTTTAGAGATCTCAATAGAGCATTCCCAAAGGATGACTTTCCACTCCCCAATATAGACATAATAGTGGATATGACTGCGGGTTATGAGATTTATTCTTTGATGGATGGTTTCTCTGGGTACAATCAGATTAAGATAGCTCCTGAAGATCAAGAAAAGACTACATTCACTTGTGCATGGGGTACCTATTGTTGGAATGTTATTCCTTTTGGATTAAAAAATGTAGGAGCCACCTATCAACGAGCTATGACAACTATTTTTCATGACATGATGCATAAAATATAGAAGATTATGTGGATGACACCTTGGCCAAATCCAAACAAAGAGATACACACTTAGATGATTTAGAAGTAATTCTAGATCGCATGGATCAGTTTAAACTAAGGTTAAATCCTAAAAAGTGTGTATTTGGAGTCACCTCTAGAAAACTACTTGGCTTCATCATTTCAGAAAAAGGAATAGAGGTGGACCCTTAAAAATTCCAAGCAATCATAGATATGCCACCTTCTAAAAATATTAGTCAAATGAGGAGTCTTCAGGGATATTTGCAATCTATAAAGTGATTCATTTCACAACTGGGAGATAGAGCTCACCATTTCAATAAGAAATTACACAAAGGAATCAAATGTGTTTGGAATGAGGATTGTCAAAAGAGCATACATTAAATCAAGAAATACTTGGCAAAACCTCCTATTTTAATGCCTCCTATCCTAGGGAAACCACTTATTTTATATATTTCAGCAACAAAATCTTCCTTGGGGGCATTGCTAGCTCAACTTGATGAAAATTGGAAAGAAAGAGCAATATAGTACATTAGTTGTACTCTTGTTTCATATGAGGTTAGTTACAGTAGCATTGAGAAAGCTTGCCTTGTTGTTGTGTTTGCTTCCCAAAAGTTGCGACATTACATGATTACGCACACTATACACCTCATAGAAAAAATAGATCCACTCAAATATTTGCTAAGTAAGGCTTCCCTCACAAGTAGACTTGCTAAATGGATGATGATGCTTTCAGAGTTTGACATAGAGTACATTGATCATAAAGCAATCAAAGGACAAGCCATACCAGATCAATTGGCTGATTTCCATTACAAGATGATGCACCTATTCAAGTTGACTTCCGAGATGAGCACCTTATGTATATGACTGAAAGAACATGGAAGATGTTCTTTGATGGATCTTTTATGCAAAAGGGTTCAGGAGTTGGTGTTTTTTTTTTTTCTCCTCATGGGTACACAATCCCTAAGTCTTATAAATTATTGTTCCCATGTACAAATAATATTGTTGAGTATGAATCTTTAACAAATGGAATTAAGATAGCCATATAATGGAGAATCATAGAGTTACACATCTATGGGGATTCACAGCTGATAATCAACCAAGTTAGTGATGAATATCAAACAAAATATGAGAAAATGGTACCTTACAAGAAAATAGTTGATTCCTTGAAACACTACTTCACATTTGTCACATTTCAGAAAATCCCTAGAGTAGAAAATAAAGCAGCTGATACTATGGATACACTTGCTTCACTCCTTCAGTTAGAGCAAAATGAATCAAGACTTGAATTCCTGGTGGAAGAGATACATCACCCTATCTTTGACTCGCAAGAAAGCCATGTTATTTGCACCCTTGTTGGTTGTGAGTCATCTCGTTATGGTGCCATTTACTCATACCTTTGTGATGGCATTATACGTGAAACCTTTAACCAATCTGAACAAAGAAACCTTACCCAAAATTCCTCTCGCCATTCCCTTATCGCTGATGATTTGTATAGGAGGGGTCGAGATGGAACACTTCTTAGATGCTTAGAAAAGGAAGAATTTGACCAAGCGTTAGTTGACATCCATGAGGGCATCTGTCAGGGACATTCCAATGGTCTTGCCATGGCCTAAAGGTTTCTTAGGGTGGGGTACTATTGGCCCACAATGCAAATTGATGCAGTAGAGTTTGTAAAGCCATGTGAAAAGTGTCAAAAACATGGTAACCAGATACATGCTCCAGGTATGGAGCTCATTCCTTCTATATCTCATTGGCCATTTCAGTGTTGGTCCTTTGATCTTGTTGGGAAGATTCATCCTAACTCATCAAGTGGACACAAGTTTATCATCACTTCTACGGATTACTTCACTAAATGGGTAGAAGCTATTCCACTTTCTATTGCCTCAGGCAAGATAGTTCGTCTATTCATTCTGAGCCATATCATCTATCGATATGGAGTGCCTTCTAAGATTATTACTGAAAACAGAGGCCAATTCAAAAATAATGATCTTAAACAACTCTGCAAGAAATTCAAGATTAAACAACATTGGTCCTCCATTTACTTCCCGCAAGGAAATGGTCAAGCAGAGGCATCAAACAAGACCATTCTTAAAATCTTGCATAGAAAAGTCTATAAGAATGGTAGAGATTGACATTTACAGGTAAATCCGGCTTTGTGGACCTATAGAATGAGTATTCATACTCCTACTAGGGCTACTCATTTTTCCTTTCATATGGTGCTGAAGAAGTGTTACCTTTGGAGGTTGAGATTCCTTCACTTCAAGTTTCTCTCCATGGTCTAGTTACATATGAAGACTACATCGCCATGAGACTTCAAGGTTAGAAATTCTAGATGAGAAACATTAAGCATCATTTGACCATATGAGGTTTTATCAACAGCGCATGTCCAAAGCCTTCAAAAAAAAGGTTCTCTCTAGAGAATTCCAAGTGGGAGATCTTGTCCTACATGAAAATCCTAAGAATCAACAACATAGAGATCAAAAGGGCAAATTTGAACCTAATTGGCTTGGACCTTACAGCATTACAACAACTTTTGGGACAGGTGCTTATTTACTGTCTTCAGAAGAGGGAGAGAAGCTCCCTGATCCTATCAATGTCTTTCACCTAAAGAAGTTCTATCCATGATGCCCATTCTGTCTGGGGGTATCCTTTGTACATAATTATTGATCCTCAAAAATTCAAAAAAATGATATATTCTCAAAAATGCTAAAAATTGAAAAATGTCCTGAAAAAATGATCATCTTAGTGAAAACCTAGCAATAGGTGCTTTGATGTATCTCAAAAAAATTATATACTCCAAAAATACAAAAAAATAAAAAATTCAAAAAAGTAGAAAAAGTACCTTTGTGAAAACCTAGAAATAGGTGCCTTGGTAGAAAAAATTCAAAAAAATTATAAAAAGTCTTGGGAAAAAAGAAGAAAAAAATGAAAAAAAAATGAAAGAGAAAAAATTGTAATAAAATCCAAGTGGTGAAAACCTGGAAACAAGCGCTACTTGAGGCCTTTGCACCCCTGTTTCTTAGCGCGTGTCTGCAACACTTAGCCTTTCTCCATCATTCCTTGTCCTTGTTTCCTTGGTCTAGAATTGGTCTTTGTCTTTGTCTATGGGCCATAACTATGTTATCTTTGGTCTCTTGGATGTGTTGGTATTTAGGACACCTCACAAACGGTGTTTTTCAACACCACCCCAACTGTATTTTTCAATACAACCCCTAACATCAACTATTTTTTAACACTTATCGGTTTGGTCTTACTTGCTTGAAAGCATTCAATCCTTATCCTCGGAACTCAGTATTAGTTAACACACATAAATTTTTAAATGCAACACTTAATGCTTGAGCTATGTCATGATCTTTTCTTTGTGTGCTGACTGTTATTGATTTTTTTTTAGTGTCCTTGTCTAATAAGTCTCTCTTGGATGCATAGCTAGAGGACTTGGGGCATGGGACATATTTTTATTTTCTTCATGCTTTATGCTTCACTATTTTTGCACAACCATTCTACTGGTCATCTCGGCCTCTATGCCTTGATGCGAGCGTGGTTTTTCTGCATTAAATTGGGTAAGCTAACATCACAGTCATCTTGACCTGTATGTCTTTGATGATTATTTTATAGAATATTTCCACATTTCAATCCATTATAAGTCACAGTCATATCTTCATAGTTTCACTTGTCACTAGTGATGTTTGTGTGATTTTTTGATATATGTTAATAATGGCCCAATGATGAAAATAAGTTCCTTAACATTCTCTAATGAATGACAAACATAAAGTCCTATGTTACAGTTTCTCTATTGCAAGTACACCTTTGCATTTTCATGTAGCTTCCATTGTTATACTTCATGTTAATTTGTATTTTTAGGCTGCATTATGAGTTTTAGAGGGTTTTCCTGCATCTTTCTTGTGGACTTTTAATCAACTGTGATCACATTTTGATCTTCATTTCCTTATCTTCTTTCGTGTTCTCAATCAAAATTTTCTATCTTAAATAGTTGATTGATTTTGGGGCATTCTCTCTCTTGAGGTAAATTGTCTTTCTTCTCTCCATTTCTTTCCATCTCCTCCAAAATTCTATCTTCCATTTTCTTTCACCCCACTTCTTCTTCTTCTTCTTCTTCTTCTTCTTCTTCTTCTTCTTCTTCTTTTCTTCTAATTCAGCTTTGGGGAATAATCTTTCGTGATTGCTGATCTACCTTGGTTTTGTGATCTTTATATCTTTCATCTTACATCAAGAACCTTATCTTTCATTTGATTTGATCAAGTTTATCAATTTGTTGTTTCTCCTCTATCTAATTTCAATTTTGATCACAATGGGGTAGTACCTATCAAACTTCAATCCTTGATTCAACTTTATCAATCCTATCATTTTCTTTGCTTGAGGCAACCTTGCTTGAGATTCTTATCTTGAACATGTTAATACTTATTTACAATGGTGTTGGCCTTTTCTTATCTTTCAATCTTCTTATCTTTGTTCTGATGTCAATTACTTACATACAACAGTGTTGATGTTTGTGTTGTTTTGTGATCCCAAATCGATCTCACACTTCAACTGCATTCTTTGACTACATGTGTTCCCAGAATGATAACACATTAGTCAAAGAGGGGCAAATGTATGCACCCTAAAATGGTTGCCTAGACCGTGGGCCCCATTTATCAATTTCCTGAATCAATGCTTTGGAACATTTTCAATTCAAATCAATTTCCTTGATCAAATTGTAATTAATTCAATTTCAATATTTCCTAAGGTTTGGTCATTTTTATTTAATTAAAATATTTAATCCCCCTTTTAATTAAATAAAATTCATCTTATTTAATTAAAAGATTTAATATCCCTTTTAATTAAATAAAATTCATCTTATTTAATTAAAAGATTTAATCTCCCTTTTAATTAAATTCATCTTATTTAATTAAATTAAATTCCTCCCATTTAATTAAATAAAATTCTTCTAAATTATTTAATTAAAAGAAAACACCTCTTTTAATTAAAAAAATAAAAATCCCCACTTGAAGCACTTTATTTGATGAAAAAGGAAATAAATTAAATAAAAATCCTTTTTTCTTCACATCTTCCTAAGTGGTGGGATTTTTGCCTCTCAATCATAGCCTTTGATTTTTGTTTCTTAATATCAACCGTTCACTTTTCTTTATAAGGAGCCCTCTCCTTCTCATTCCAAGAGATAATTTTTAGGTATTGTGATGCTGCAGGTTTGGAAAGCAATTTTGGAGGAGAATTTGAGCACTCAAGCTTGGATATTGCAACTTCTCTATCTTCTTGTCTTCTTCTTCTTACATCCATGGCTATTGATGTAGATTAGATTCATGTTTCCCTTCATAGATTAATCTTTTATTTGTATTTCCTTTCATAGAATAATCATGCATTGTTATCATTTAGATTAATTTCCTTTCATGCATTTTTATCATATAGAATAGATTTCATTTTCATGCATTGAATATCTACATTCATAGTGTACTTGCATGGGCACAACTAGGTCAATCTGAGGGCCTCCGTTACAAACCTTTGCACTCCATGACTAGAGAGCTATGAGTTGATATTTGAGGCCTCATTCTTGAGCAACCTTGGATGGAATGATTCATAGAAGTATGACACATTTTCATCACACAAATGTCAATGGTTATTTTATAAGCACCCCTCAAGTTAGTTGGGTTCTTATCTCTGAGCAGATAAGAAAATTTTCCATGAGAAGCATTAATATGAGTGGTAAGACATACTTCGTCATCTAATCTTAAGACTTGGAACAGTTTGTTCATGGCCTTTTGAAATCTATTGTTAAAATCAGCCATGCTCTCATTTGGGAACTTATTAATATTATTGATTTCATTTAACATGTATGGAGAATTAACATGCTCTCTATACTGTTCCCTAAAATATTTTACAAATTCATCCCAAGAGGCAATACTATGATTAGGAAAATTTCTAAACCAATCCCTAGCATCTTCTATTAATGACTGAACAAAAAGCTTCATAATAACATCTTCATTCTCAATCTCAAAGTCAGTTATCTTATCACTAAAAGATTTTAGATGCTCTTCACAAGTAACCATATTATCTCAAGTAAACTTGGGGATTTTATCTCTTACCTCATTGGGGATCGCATTAGGGTGACCTGGAATGCCTTCAAAGAATAGAGCTCTATATTTGTTCATGCGGACAGGCCTTCTTTGGATATTTGCAAGTACATTATCACCACTTGGTCTAGTAGATCCTCCTTGGTTTTGAACTTGTGGGGGAACACTTTTCTTAGGGTTGGTAACTTGGATGCTTGGGCCAGGATCACTGGGCTAAGCACTTGCATTTGGGCCAAAGTTCTTAACATTTGAATTCAAACCAGACAATTGCATCTTAGGAACACCCCCTTGGTTAATTGGGACTAAGCCAACAGATGGATTTTTTGGTTGTGTTAAATGATTAACTGGCATAGAGCTGCTTGCAAAAGTGTTAGTAGTAGTATGTAGAAAAGCTATTTTCCTTTTTATGTCTGCTGGAGTGGCTTCTAATTCTAACTTCTCCAGTTGCTTGGGCAAGTCCTCTTTGGCTTTTCTAGCCTCTTCCAATTCAAGATAAACTTGGATTGCTCCTATAGGTATAGTCAAAATTTTATTAGGCTCCTCTATGATCACACCAACAACCATTGCTTACCTTTGTTGGGAAGCTCCTTTGTATTTGTCTTAAGCTTTGCATCATGCTCAATCTGATATGTGAAAAATTGCCTGATGATAGGCCCTTCCTTCTCAAATTCATCATTGTCAGGATTTGCAATCTTATTTGAGGCTTTATTCCTTAAATCATCAAGGTTACCAAACAATTCTGTATTCAAAACTTTAATTTCTTGATGCAAGCTTTTATCCTTAAGGTCATTCCTTCTAGTCTCAGATAAGAGTTCTTCTCTTTCCAATAGTCAGTCATATATTTTCTTTCCGCATTTCTCCTCTGCTTTAGCTATTTCCTTTTCTTGTTCTTTCTTTTTCCTTCTTAAGACCATAATTTCATCTTGCAATTTATCAGAATCATATGAAGTGGTTTCAGCGGTAGAGGTCTCTTCTGGTGGAGAAAGATTTTCTTCTACAGGAAAGAAACCTATATCAGTATTTTATCCGTCCCTTAAGGGATCAAAATTAACATTAGCTTTGTAAGTATCAACTAGTCCCATGGGTGCTGCATCTTCAGATGAAGATGACTTTCTTTCTGGAGCAGGAGTTTCCACCCTTCCTTTAGAGGCATGTTGGGAATCATGCTTCTATGTCCCTCTCTTAGACCACTATTTCCTTTGAGGTGTATGAAGTTCCTCCCCAACATCCTTTTCAGGATTTATTTTGAAGTATGACCGGGTATTTCTTTATTGACTCATCTTACAGAACAAACAAATATTTCAATATGTTGAATGTGCAACACTGGAATACACAGAGGTTAGAGTTGACACCTCTTTTCAGAGGACAAATATATAAAGAGTGAGTATATTGTCCTAACTCTGGTTTTTCCTTTTAGCAATAAGTGAAAATGAAACTTAGAGAATAAGATTTCTCACTAATTCCTCACCTGGAAATCTTAAGAAAATGCTCCTTCACTGTTCGTATTACTACAAATTAACTGTGCAACTTTCCTTGAAGAAGATACACTATATTAAACCAAAGGTTTTGCAATCACCAATCATTCTATCTGACAAAAGATTCATATCATTTTTAGAATCAAAACTTTCAAACAGTGTGCTATAACATATAGACAGTATAAACCTGCCTTTAGGACTATGAGGAAAAACAAACTAATTCTCAGTATTTCTAAGACAAAATATTTAATGAACATGAATCTTATAACATTACAACATCCCCAGTAGAGTTCTCAATTTGTTAGCACTTTTTCTTGTAGAATCAATTAAAATAGAAATAAATTCTTGACCCTGAATTCTCAATTCAGATTCATACATGAACAAGGCTAATTAACAAGGATATAATCCTTCTTCACTTTGAGCTCCACAAACTCAGGTGGGTGTACCTATCTTAAAATTCAGTTAGTGACTTAGAATCTAGCAGTGGATCAAGGATTCATGATCCTTCTTCTTTTTAAGTTCTTGGGACTAGGAAGGTTAACCTATTGATTCTCTCTTTAAGGAATCATCAAAATGAATTTTACTTCTCAATACAATTAGCTAAACATCCACATATCTTGATAATAGAAAGTCAAGATTCTCAATATTTGGTTGATTGATGATAATACTACTATTTAAAACTTGACCAGTGCCTAATCCATTGGGCCATAGAGTCACAATGAAAACATACATTCATCAAAGATAGTTAATCTAATACAACAGGATTTGAAATAATATGCCTTACAAACTATCCTCTCACTCTCATATCCCTGTATCAAATTCTTGCACAAACCCTAACCCCCTAGAACTATCTGTAAGATTTAAACCATCCTTAATACCAACTTATAAATAGCAGCATAGTTACCTTGCAACTGATACATTTAACATGCCTTATATATCAAAAATACAAAAGATGAATAAAATTCAAGAAAAAATCAACAATTTGAGACTGAAAATTCCATTGTATTTTTATTAATAACCTTCTGATTTCAATACATTCATACTCACTATAGACTTGAGAAACTAAACATCATTCAAAAGCCTGCTTCACAATTTTTATTTTTACCATCATTTTCAATATAATACAACTTGCTATTTATAGAAAGCCTTAGTCATCTTGGAATCCTTTTGGAAAATAAGGATGCAACAAGCTTCGGATGACTAATCTATAGGACAAAATTTACACATCTGAGATAGGACAAAAATCAGGCAGAGAGAATAACCATTCTTTGTTACAAGTCACATAGTCTTTTGTCTGATGACCACCTGAATGCTTGCAACTGCCTTGAAGTTGTTAGGTCCTCATCATCTAGGATTTGTTATCTTCATAATGCAGAATCCTTTACTTTCCTTTACTCAAACCGCTAGGCATCACTGGTGCTCGTTGTCACTCCTACATTACTACTTTCTGTTATTGGAGTGACGATACCATACTTGCTAACCCAGGTGGTAAACACCTCATCACTTGGCCAATTGAAGTTGAGAACTTCATCTTTTTGGCTATTGAAATCCTCCCAATCGAAACTGGCCTTCTCAATCTCTGATTCCCAAGATTCAAAAAATTCCCTAGCCTTGTTGAGAATGTCAATGGTTAATACAAATTAGTCTGTGTTTTCCAATGTTATAATGTTGTTTTTCCTATTGGTTAATGCTTCATTCAACTGCCTTAGCCACAGGGATTCATTGTTTATGTCTCCATCCTTCTTGAACATGTTAGGGAACATATCATACCTATCTCTAGAGAATTCTCCTCTCAAGCTCTCTATCTTTTTTATGACCACATTCTTCTTGGTGTCCAAATCAGTCATCAGTTTAAGGAATTTGTAAGTTCTTGTCAAGATTATGTCAATATTACTCTTCTCCTTTGAGGTGGAATAGAATAAATTTATATGATTTTTCTACCCTTTCTAGCTATCAATTATTAAGCCCCAACACTCTTTACCTTCATCATGCTTGCTTATTATGCTGACAATCTTCTTTCCCATCAAATAAAGATTAGCAAGATTGACTTCACCAGCACACCTCTTGAGGTTAAAGTATATCTTATCAGAATGCCTCTGCTTCACCAATTCTTTAGCCTCTTTCTATGCAGGTTATTCCTCAAGATCATTGTTGTCTTCTTCTTCCAACCTTGATCTTTCAATAACCAACCTACTATTTTCAGCCTCTAACTCTGCTTTCTTAGCATCAATAATTCCTTGGGGTAGTAGGGCTTACTGGTGCACGGGATGGGCGTAAGTCACAAATGGGCTGGATGATGAGGGTTGGTGACGTTCCTAAGCAATCATCACCTGGGGCATTATTTGAACTATTTGCCTCCCCTCCAAAACTACTATTATGTTGTGCTTTTGTAGGGATTTAACCTTTTCATCATTGTACGCTTTCAATACAAATTCATATTTTTGATTTAGGCTATTATAAGCCTCTTTCTCCTTTTCAGCCACCCTCATGCTCAAATTAGTTGTTTGAAGGACAAGGTTTTCTGCCCCATTACCTGAGGTATAAAAAACTCTTTTGACAATGAGGCTTCTTGCATCCTCAATTTTATCATCTTCTTTCACTCTTCTTCTGTCCTTTTTCTTCAAGGCCCAGATTGCTAGGGCTGCATGATTTTCACTAAATTGGGCAACAATTGATGTTCTAGTAGTGCTCAATGGTTTTACCTCCTTTCTAACAACATCAAAAACTACTACATCAGCTAAGTCCCACTGAGGCAAGAAAAGGATTCCCTGTGTCCTTACCAATTCCCTACCCTCATCAGCAGTGATCTTATCAAATTTGGTCATTAATTCATTTTTCACCTCTTTTTCAATATCAAATTTGGGCTGATTTGGTTGGGCTTCCTACAATTTCTAGTATTGGTCCTTGTACTCATCAATGTGAGTTCTCCACATAAACTAAATGAAGGCCGGCCCTAGTTTTGGCAAAGTTGTCATCTGACAAGAACTCCTCACTGGCCTGCCTAGTTACAGGATCTAGTTCTTTAACTGTGAATTCTACCACTGTGAGGTCAATAGTTGTATGCCTAGGTGCCTCTGTCACTCCTTCTTTTAATTCTTGGGTAGTAACAAAAACTTCACCAGTGTTCCTCATTTGAACTAATTGTTCATCAATGGTTTGGTCATCAAAATGCATAGGGGACTAGGAGGGAGAGTACAACTCACTTTCTTGCTCTTTTCTCTCCACCTTTTGTTTTTTGGAAGAGGGAATTCCTTGGGCACTAGTACTTGCTAGCCTATTTATTTTATGTTCAGAAGGTTTATCAACTTTGGGCATGATAGTAGTGTACCCTCTCCTTTTGCACACCACATAATTCCTTGGTAGGACTAGTCTTCCCTATGAAATTTTGCTCAAGATAGCATGAGCATTTTTTGTCCTAGCTTCCATTATCCTCTATTTCTTCTCACTGAGGGTCTACATGATTCCCATGAATAAATTCATTAGGGACTCAATCTTCTTGGCCCAAGGGAAAAATTCTTTCAAAGGATCATAAGACTTATCAAAATTGTGTACAAAGTCCAAAGACTTCTTGTACACTAGCCATTTCTCTTTCCTGACCTCTTGGTCACCTAGATCAAAAACATTTATAATAATATCCTTAGGGTAAATAAACTGGTGCTCTAATGTTAAGCACTTGGTTCTTTTTCTTAACATGCCCATTATAAAATCCTCAATATCTGCACACCTGGATACAGATGTTGCTAAGTGGTAAGGTTCAAAATACTTATCAAACTGTGCCCACCCACCCTTCATTATAATGAAATGATGGGATCCTATGAGAGTAGGGAAAATTCTTCTCTTCATTTTCCTTATTAGGGCTTCCTCCCATAATCCACCCAATTGTCTCAAAACCTCTGCAATTCCCAACTTTAAAGGCACTCTGTAGGGTAGAACATTGGGGGTTCCCCTGAACCCATAAACCCTTATCACTATAGAAACATGGTATAAAATCAATCTCCCCAATTGTGAGCAACTTTTAACTCTGGGGAAAACTCCATGGGTCTTAGTAGCCTCATCATGTTTGTATTGATCCTGGCATTCTAATTGCACAACAATGACCTAAGCCTAGTGGCAAAAATCATGTCAAAGCATACATAACTGGCTTCTTTTCTATCCAATGATAGGTCAACACTCCACTTCTGAACAGGCAAATCCTCATCACCTTAGAACTTAGACAGGTCCATCTCTTCCTCAAAGAAGTCAGCATTATTAAACAAAAACATGTGCATCATAAGGGAACACCATCCCATTGGCTTAAGTATGTTGTTGTCTTGGATACCTGCCAAACCCTCATGCATTTGTTGGGCAATGTAAGAGGCATAGTCAAAAACTAATAATAGGTGGGGATGTAGAATCTGAACCACCTTGAGCATTATATGAACATGCATTGTTACTTCTTCATCTTCTCCTAGAACATGGAACAGGGCACTAGACATCTTCTTGGATTTTTCATTGAAATAATCCAATTTAAACGGTTCTAGTGTGTTAAGCCCTACTACAATCAAGTCTCCTATCTTGTTAAAGTATCCTTTCAAGGCCTCATTTTTGTAATACTCCCTCTGGGTTTGGTATACTTCCTGAAAGTATTCAAAGTCAATATCATCCATTTGTAATGAAGTATCACTCAACTTGAAAATTCTTCCAATTTCATCAGCTGAGATGGTCAACAACAAATTTCCTTGTGTATCACTAACAACCCTGGATACTTTGTCATAAGTGTTGGCTATCAGGGTAAATAAATCTATATCCATGAAAACCTTGGGTACTATCAATTTTCCTACATCCAAGTCCCATATGTTACAATCAGGGGTAGGGGCTTTCCTCTAGCTCTAGGCAGTTCTAAACAAATTTGAACCATTCAGACTAGTTTTAAGATCTCTAACCCACCTACCCGAGTCATACAAGCCTTCTCCTATTTTAAAATGGGGATGTGATGGAACTATTCTCTTTATCTGGGTTGCATCACCTGTGGATCCTTTTAATTGTTGCAACAGATCCTCCCTAACATTTCTCTTCTGGTAATCTACTTCTCCAAAGATTTCAATCCTAGAGGCCATTCTGAATCTAAGGCCTTTTGCTGAGATGAAATTCAGATTTTGAAATGATAATTTTGAAAGCCTTTTGAACTGCAAATCTTACTCAAAACCTAAATTTTTCTGAATTAGAGAATACTTACCCATTCTGTAATTTTGTCACAAGGAGCTTAATATCTCTGCAATTCTATTCTTTTCTCAAATAACTTTGGTAAATTATTGCGGCTTCAAGTCAAATTAACCAGTTTTACACCATCAATCAAATCAGTCATTCGTATTGAATTCAACTGGAGTGGCCACATGTTTTGCAAACAATTTTCCTGCTTCAAAATTGTGGCTTAACGGCTTACTAAAACTTATTTTAGTAAATTTGAATTTAGGCCATAGATCTTTCATTTGATGGTTCTCTTCTTTTCCTCGACGGTTCTCTTCTTTCAATCTGACGGTTCTCTTCTTCAATCTTCTCCTCACTAAGGTCAATCCTTATGATAAGATTTTAAAAGGGAGATCAGAAGGTGGATGCAAGGTTCCTTCAATTTTGGAAACTCTCTTAGTGAGATAATGCTATTTTCTTGTAATCACTAATGGGACTTACGTTGTTCACTAGGATTTTTTAACTTACTTAGAATAATTTGGCTTTAAAATGTTCAATGGAAATATACTCTTTGATTTCCAATTACTGAAAATATACAATGTTTAAAGAAAATATAATTATACTTAACTTCTATTTCTACTTCTAACTATGAATGCAACGAAGTATGGATGAACTTTGACTCTACTCTATGTGATTTTATCAGAGACCTCCACCCAAACTAGTGTAATATTCTAAGGTATAATTAAAGGTTTTCAATTTAATATTTTCTCTTCAATTCCATCAAATGGATGAAAACTAAATATTATATATAAATTGAATTCAAGTATTTTTTATCACTAGCTTAAAAAACAAGGCACACTTACAATCAGCAAGAGGTTATTGGCCTAGTTTAAATCGAGTCAAACAAGTAAAAATCAATAATTTCCCTCATTAAACTAAACTAATTAAAGTAAGAATTTTTTAATCTCAACAACTCAAAATCAAATCTATTCTAAGTGAGGGATGTACATCACCATCAAATAATGCAATCTTGATTACAATAACTCACAATGCAAGACACAACAATGAAAAGTAGAGAAATTTTGGGAATAGAAGCATCAATATTAAGATCAAGAAACTCCTTATCTAATATGACTCTTCACAAGAAGCATTAATATTAAGATCAAGAAACTCCTTGATTACAATAAGGACCTTCAAACATATCCTAAAGATAGGACCTTTAACATCCATGGGTGTGTTCAAGCTTATATGTCATCCTCCAAGTGACTAATGAGAGATACCAATTAGCAAATTCATATGCACTCCCTCTATCAATAACTGCCTCTTGTGTTAGGATTGATGCAGAGATACCTCTCATTTCCTTGAGATGTGGAATAACCTTGTGTTCAACAGGATTAAACTCCCTTCATATCTCATCTAATCCTTATATTTTATTCATCAATATATTGGTCCTCTCATGTGCCTAAACTATCCTTGCAAGAAAGGCCTCTACTTCTCTCCAATATCACCTGCCTATCCTTTCACCATGCCACAAAAACAATAGTAATCATTAGAAGTAGGAGCATATGGAAATAGTGATGTTCTTTCCTGTCCTTATGTATGAATTTTTTATTTATGAATTCCTTCATCATCAAATTCTCCAATTCCAGCTCATCTCTTTCTTTTATCAACTTATTCATCCTTTCTTCTATTACATCCATAGTGCACCTCTCAATTCCTTAAATTATTGATCCTTAGTTGTTGGCTCAATATTGAATTAGGATATATTATAATCATTGGGAATAATATCATTGTCATTTCTATCTTAAATAGGAACATCCAAATAAACAGTGTTAGACCCTCTCTCATCCCTAGTAATCTTATAAATTTTCCTTGCTAGTCTAGGTTCCCTTGCTCTCCCAATCCTCCTAAAAAATGTATCAATAGAAACTATAGGGAGAACCTCCTCTACCCTTCTCTTTTTCTTCATACTCTCTCTAATCCAATTAGGAATTATGGGAAAAATCATGCCATCCTATATATTTTCCTCTTCCCCAAATCCCTAAAGTGTTGAAATGACATCACCCTTTACCTCTTCGTTGTTGGGATGAGGTTGTCAAATATCATTTCCTACATAAAATACAAATTTCACTATGGGGATGGCTGCTATATTTATGTACCTTTTTGTACTGAATGTGTGGATGAAGATGCCTCCATACTATGCTAAGGTAAAATATTTGTATTTTCACCCTATACTAAATAAATATCCATTGTATGTGTCCTTATCTCGCTAGTCGATGAAGAACTAGGAATAGGATTAGGTGTGGAAGAATTGTGCCATTTTCTCCTAAATTCCCTACTAATAGTATTATCACTTCATTATTTTTATGTTCCCACAATATTACCTTTTTTCTTTTAAGTTTGTCGTGTGTTCTGCGTGCACAGTCTTGAAGTGCTAGTAGTTCCTTCATCACCTCTAGAAGAAGAATCTTCATTCTGCATCTTTGCATAGGTGAAAGTGACACATTGTTTCATCAATACCTTCATTTTTTATCTACCCATTCCCTTGATCTATCCATAACTACTCTAATCAAGTTCCACAAATCTGAAATTATTCATTTTATGACCAATCAGGTGGCTCAATTGAATTAGCCTTCTCATACTCATAATTAGGATCGATTATTCACCCATTATCTTTAACCTTGTCAGGAATATGGAATACACCATGGTTTTTCATGAAGTCCACTATCATCCTAGACAACATCTTCCTCCTCACAGCCTCTTCATCCATAATATTTGACCAATTATCTTGTATGTATATACTTTATGTATGTATTTCATGCCCTTGT
Organism: Thuja plicata; assembly: GCA_018584345.1. Classification (NCBI taxonomy): domain Eukaryota; kingdom Viridiplantae; phylum Streptophyta; class Pinopsida; order Cupressales; family Cupressaceae; genus Thuja; species Thuja plicata. Next base: position 284,436 of record MU226732.1, read on the forward strand.
AGATTTGTATCTTATGGAACAGATCAAATTCATTCCTTTCCTTGTATGCTCCCAACTAGTAGAACTATATCTCCACTTTAGTTGTCACTTCTTGTAAACAAGGGAAAGATTCAATATTATTTTCCAACATGATAGAGGAAGGCATTCCCTATCTATGATTTTTTTTTCTGCATAAGATCAAACTCTAAAAGATGTGTAACCACCTCCAAGAAAATTATCTTTTCTATAGAATACTCGGGAATTTTAAAATATTCTAAGGAAAATACCTAGATAATTATATAAGTAAAAGTGGGAAATTGGATATACCAATTTCTATACTACTCAATCAATGTCTTAGCATCCAAGTGGATAATTATCTATGTGTTTCTCATTGAACTATGTGTGTAATGTTCATGGTGAAGATATCATCGATCTCCTCTTATAACTCACCCTCTAATGCAACTGTAACTTTGGATTACATTCATACACCTTAAAATGATCCTTTTTTGTTCCCAATTACTCCCTTGCATATGAGGCTTGGATATTCTATATTCATCTCCAATAGGTATATTACATAGGAATTCATATAGAATTGCTTCATTTTCTTTAAGATCCTCAATTGTGCATCTATGTTGTCACTTATTATTTTTTCCCAATTTATCATTAGTTCACCTATGGCCATCCATTCTATGAAGTATAACATCGAGGTTTCAAAGAAGACCCCCTCAGGTGCTCCCATAACTTTGTTTAACGTGAAGATTAAGTCATTTTATTCATCTTAAAAGTATTCTCTTACTAGCTTCTTGGAAAAATGGAGTGGTGTTTCCTTGGCTCACTAATCCCATTCTTGTTGATAATGATAATATATTCACCTTACTTCCCATCATATAATGATTTAGTGTGTCCATTGGTCCTATTATTCATCCTGGAGTAGTAGGTAATCCCAAATGTCTCTCTCACTACCTCTTCATTCAAAAATGAAACCACATTTAATCCTCTGGATCTGATTGTTCTAGTTTCTAGATCATCATTCTCTTCATACTCAACCATGAGATCGATGCACTTAATTGCTCAATGGAAACCAAATACCTAGTACAGTCCATTCTTTATTGTAGTCACTACTATCCTTGAAGGAAGATAATCTCTATGCCTATATATTATCCTCTTTAATCTCTTCATGTCAATATGTTCCATATTTATTTCAAAGACCTTTCCCCACTTATATTTCATTAAAGACACTGGATAGAAGCCCTTGAAAATCTTCTTAATTATGAAGGTTCTCCGTGAAATCCCCTTACTGTCCACCATGGTTCCTTTAAACTAAGCTCAAAATTAGTAAGGATTTAAGGGCTTAGACAAACTAATAATTTTTAAAAAAAATAAAATCATTAAATAAATCCATCAATGCCTAAGATGCGATTATTAAATCTATGCATCAATCCATGGATTAGATGATGAATTCCATACTTTTCCTTAATGAACTAATCCAAAGAAAAAAATGATCAACATGAATAGGAAAATGAGAATCCTAAGACACAAAAGGTTGATCAATACATAGCCAAAATGAGGGAATTAAAAATTTAGTGAAAGAAGATTTCTAAAGACAAAGGATGAAGTCTGAAAATAACATAATGTGGCCTTTTATTAGTTCCAAAAACTTGTTAACTATCCAAACCTTATGTTTATGGATCGACTTGTGAATAGGAATGAAAGAATCATTCATTAAAACATTTTTACTTTCAAAGCCGACTACAAATTTTTTGAAGACATACAAGTACAATTCTACATTTTTGAATGAATTCAAGTATCAAACTTAGTATTTTTTTTTCCTGATGAATTTAAAAATACCCAACAATGTTAAATTTGCGAGTTGTAAAAGCTGACAATTTCAAGGGAGATTTTAAAGAAAAATAACCATGTTCTTTGTATCTACAGACCAGGGTCTACAACTTGATGTGTTCATACTTTAAAATGGTTTTAAATGACCATCAATATGCCATCATAAAGTGTATAACAATTTTTAAATTATATTGATATCACAAAGCAACTCAACTTTAAGTGAAAAAATCAATTTTTGACATAGTCCTTAGAATTTCATCTGTAAATTCCTTACCATAGCCCTAAAATTTTTGTCAATCAGACAAATGATTAGTTATTAGCAAGGGAAGATTAAACAAATAAATGCTAGACAACTTTGGCTTACAAATTATTTTCCATGATTTTTTTTTTAAAAATCACCCCTATCATGAAGGTTTGCTGATTTTGGTGTCAAACCTCCTTGTTTAAGTCTTGGAATATATGAAAAATGTGTGGAAATTGATAGGAATTAGTCTAAAAAAATAGCCTTGAAATCTTTTGGGCCGAAATTATTTTATACGAATTTTAAAAAAAATTGCCTAGTTTGCAAATTTTCAGACTTGGGCAATGCAATACCTTGTCCTTCAACCTTAGATAAGGTTCCAAAAATATTATAACATGCCATATTTAGATCTAGAATCAACAATGGAAAATTTGGTAAGTTGGAGGTGATGGGACCATTTTTGAAATTTCTAGGAAAACATAAATTTTACATTACGAAGTTGCATGATGATACAAGTTGAGAGGTTTTTTTTCTTGCCATTTTGTAGGAGGGTTAAATTGAGGGTTGAAAAATAGAAACATCTCTATATCACAGACAATGTGTTGAGGAACATGAAAAATAGAGACTCATCAACATTTTGCAAAAGGGAAGCTTAAAGACTACGATGCCATGATATTTTCTTTTGTATCTTGCATCACGTGATTCTAGGGTGGTGTGAAATGGCGGTGGTGATTAGATAGGAGGATCGCCATTTGGATGTAAGATTTACAATTAAGTATGTTAATGGGACCTATCAATGGTTAGGAATCATTTACCAGTACATAATATGAGCTAATATTTTTTATAAGATATAAAGGAGGGAAATTGTTACAAGAGATGAGTTGTAATTCATCAACATTTATTATTCTTTCTTTTCCAAGGCAGGCCACCTTATGTGAAAGATTATTTGAAGAATTTAATATGGCTTCCAAGTTGGTGCCTAATCCTTGTATAAAATGCTCTCGATAGTAAATTTGTACAAAAAAAAAATATTTTCTAATCAGAATGGGTCTTCCACTAGTTGAACAATCGTCGAATGAGAATCCATGGCCTATTCTCTAACCAAATTTAGATATTGATGAAGAGGATCACCAAGATATTTTGAATCATCTGATAGCTACAACATGGGAACATTCTACAAACTATGCTTGTTATCAGAGCAATATGTTCAAGCTAAAAGTGGAGAAGGAAAAGGTGGAGTTCGGGACTATCTTTGAAGAGCATGATTTCGAATAGGAGTGCTTCCAGGAGGAAATAAAAAGATTGTTTGCAGGACTTTGCATCGACTAATCCCCATTTTTTCAAGAGTAATTATGAACTGATCTTTCCTTTTTGATGATATGTAATGACCGATTATTCATAGAGTTCTTTCAAAAACATTAACCTTTTTAATTATGATTTTATTTTTGAAAATATGTGAAATGTAAACGGTTGGAAGCTTTTTGCTTCCCCTGCTTACACATGCGAAACCATAACCGTATTATAAATAAATGGGAAAAGATGAACAAGAGGGGGGCTTGATTAGGTTCAACTAATAGTAGAAAAACTTAATTGTACCATTTTGAAATTAATGCAATTGAGAAGACCCTTTTCTTTAAAAGTGGTGGCATGGGTGTATCTTTTACCGAATTGTGTCCTCTGCGATTACTAAAGTTATGAATTCAATTGTTGTTTTAAAGACTTGTGTGGAATTTTTATTTGTCCTGGATATGCACTCCATCATGATAAAGTTATAACAAATTTTTTTGTCTCATTTAATTATGTTAATTAGTTTCCCCATGCAGAAGTAAATTCAATTAAACTGGTTGAATATGGTGTATTTAATAGATTCTCATTGGTAGGATTAAATTGTTGATTGTTTTCTTCAAAATACAAACTTTTTGGTAGGGTTCCACATGAGAGTTTGGTGAAATAAGACTCTATATTTTAATTTAGATAAGGGATCGGTCTTGTGTTACTTCATCAAGTGGGAAAACTTTGTACATTTATTTAAAGTTTTTTTTTTCAAGCAAGTAGGAGTTAAAATTCATAATAGGAGATATTTAGCAATTAGAAAAGTGACATTTTGATTACTTCCAACCCACATGCCAAGTTGAAAGTATCACTGGAGTAAAAATATTTTAATCTTCCCAAAGATTGTTGAAATTGTGAAAGAACGAGAGGGGCACCTACATTGGTGTGGCAAATATAAAAGTGTAGAGGAATCTGATAATATTCATCACTCATGTTTCTTGGCTAGAACCTTCGGTTGACTTCATCTAAAGAATTGAAATTTTTTTCAATTTTAAACAATCTGGGGTTTTTGGAACCAACAAATTGGTGACTCTACTCCGGAGATGGTTGATAAATTCATTTGAAAGAGTTAGGTTTTTCAAATGAGGAATTTATTATAGCTTGTTCAAAGATTAAACAGGGCAATTTTGATAGATTTGTGAAGCCATAAGATTATTAATAGTTTTCCTCTTTTAGAGGTGGTGACTCTATGTTTAAATATTTCATAATATATTCTCATATAGTTGTACCTCCTAAAAATATTTCTTCACTATGTCAAAATTTGAATCCTAGGATAGAAAGATATAAATTATCGAATTAAACAGAATTTCTGATTCCCATATTCCATCCCAGGTAATATCAGGAGAGAGATTCAAAAATTTAATGAAATGGAAAAAAAATCAGTGGATCAACATATCATAAAATTTTAGCACTTGATTGGGGATTATGAAGTGGAGCATTAAGATGTTATAATGAGTCTTTTTGTTCAGTCTTTGGAAGGTGATGCAAGAGAATAGTTGTTTTATTTAACCCCATAGTTTTTAAATTCATGGGAAAGCTTGAGATTACTATTCATCCAACAGTTTTAGGAAAACCTAAGAAAATCTATCGGGCTTAAAAAATTCATACATGTTCACATTCAGATAAATGAAACGGTTCCCTTATTCAATATATGGTTTTATAGATTAATTAAAAGGCTACCTGATAGTATAAAACCTAATGATCAAGAAGAACTTGAACATAATCCATTATATGATGAAGGATGTTGTAACATTGTAAATATGGAAGTAAATGAAAAGATTGATGAAAATTTGTGCATATTTGTGAAAGAGACTTCATCTAACAATCCCAATGACATAAAAATTATTAATAGGAAAATTGATAGCATTTCTCAAGACCAAATCATAGGAGAACATGAAATCTATGAATGTGATGGTTTTGTTTGGATGAAGATGTATGATAGTGTGATTCCAAGGATAACTGAAAAACCAAATTATTGGTCCACATACAAAGCAATAATGATACCCAAATATTTCAGATTTTTGTCACCTCTCAACTAGATTATTTTTTAAAGAAGACTTACTTTTGTGTTCACATAAAGATGAGTATCTTTCGAAATATCCTAAATAGGATGTACATTATCATATTTTGGAGATGTTCTCAAAACAAGATTTTTGACAGAGGAAAGTAATGGGTTCATGCTTTTGGTGGCCAAGGGCTACCATGCGCAGTAGGATTAAGTTAGAAGATACTTCCCAATAGATAATGCACATGGTGTTTTTCCTCCTAAGATAACTAGATTCTTGTCATATCCACAAAGGATATGAATCCACTAGATGGAGCCACTAATGGGCTGATTTTCAAACTTTTATGGAATTTTTTTTTCATTACCAAGCATGATGATACAAGCTAGGAGGTTTTTCTTGTCATAATTTTGAAGGAGGGTTAAATTTAGGGTTGCAAAATAGCGACATCTCTATATGACAGATTGTGTGTTGAGGAATGTGTGAAATAGAAACCCATGGGAATTTCATAAAAGGGAAGCTTAAAGACTACGATACTGTGATATTTTCTTCGCTATCTTGCATCATGTGATTCTAGGGTGGTGCAAAATGATAGTGTTGATTAGACAAGAGGATTTGCATTTGGATGTAAGATCTACAATTAAGTATATTAATGGGGCCTATCAACTGTTGAGTTTCATCTACCGGTACATAATCTAAGCTAAGATTTTATATTAGACACCAAGGAGGAAAATTGTTACAAGTGGTGAGAAGTAATTCATCATCTTTTATTATTCATTCTTTTTCAAGGCATGCCACCTTATGTGAAACATTCTTTCAAGAATTTAATATGGCTGCCAAGTTGTTGACTAATCCCTCCATAAAATGCTCTCAATAGTAAATTTGTAAAAAAAAAAAAAATTTTCTAATCATAATGGGTCTTCGAGTAGTTGAAGGGTTGTCGAATCATAATCCATGGCCTATTCTCCAACAAAATTTGGATATTGATGAAGGGGATCAAAAAGATATTTTGAATAATCTCATTTATGCTACATCAGATTATTCTACTAATTTTGCTGGATATCAGAGTGATATGTTTGAAATTGAAGTAGATCTAGAAAATGCAGAGTTGCACTCTATCTTTGGAGGGCATGACTTCCACCATGATCAGTTCCAAGAGGAAACACACACTGATTGTTCACTAGACTTCGCACCAACTGATATCCATTTTTCAAGGGTCGTTATGAAATAGTCTCTCCTTTTAGGTGATATGTAACGAATGGAGATTCAAAGGGTTCTTTCTAAAAATTAACCTTTGTAAGTATGATTATATTTTTCAAAAGTGAAATGTAAATGGTTGGAAGCTTATCACTTCCCCTACTTACACAGGTGAAACCACGACCGTATTATAAATACATGGGAAAAGAGGAATAAGAGGGGGGGAGATTAGATTTAAAATGAATTCAAATGAGCAGACCCTTTTCTTTAAAAGTGGTGTTATGGGTATATCTTTTACCAGATTAAGTCCTTTGTGATTATTGAATTTGTGAATTCAATTGCTATTTTCAAGACTTGTGTGGAATTTTTATTTGTCCTGCATATTCACTTGATCATAATAAAGTTACAATGAATGTTAGTGTTTTATTTATTTCTGTTTAATTAGTTTCCCCATGAGGAATTTAATTCAATTAAACTGGTTGAATGTGGTGTACATAATAGATTCACATTTATAGGATTAAACAGTTGATTGTTTGCTCAAAAATAAAAAAATATCTTGTAGGATTACATGTGAGGGTTTGGTGAAATGAGATTCTATAGCCAAATAAGTTAAATCTCTAAGCATTTGGGTTTTATTATTTTGTTGTCGATGATTTTATATTGCTGCTTGTTTCATGCTCTCCCAACACAGTTTCACTATGTTATCTATTATTATTCAAATGCTTATTATGATTTTCTTGTTAGTTCCTTTGTTCTTTGTAATATTTAAATTTTACTATTACTGTTATGAATTTCAAACTATGAAAAGTTTAACTTTTTACTTAAGAGAATCACCCCAATCATGATGGATCGTAAAGATACGTTTAACAGTAAGACGTGTAGATGCCCACTTGAGCAGATAATAGGTTGCGATCACATCAGTATATTTATTTCAACTCATAGTTGGGCTATCAATATAACCAGTTTATTTTTTAAGCATGTGCCTAATCATTTTCATGTAGATGTGTGGATTTATTTTTTCCAGTTCTTTAACTATTTATCGAATAGTTAACTTTATTTGAAACGATTAATTTGTATGGTAATGCATCTGGGCCCCTAAGGGCCCATTTGGAAGCAGGAATTGGACCGGAATTGGCATTATCTAATTCTGGATAATGCCAAATTTCATGTTTGGGTCCATGAATAAAAATGGAATTGGAATTTCGAAATTCCCATTTTGCCTCTAAAATGAGAACATCATCTTCCACCTAAATAGGTGGAATTGGAATATCAAATTCGAATTCCATTTTTATTTAATTACAATTAACCAAAATGTGATTCTTGTTGAGAAATATGTCTCAACCTTGCAAGCTTTTTCCAGGAAAATTACAGAATTTGTTTGTGGCAGTTTTCCACATGTTTATGCATTGGAAAAAGGTGTATGAGTTGTCAAAATGAGTCTTTTCCATAGTAGAATATAGATGGGCCATTTTTAGAGCCTTAATGACTCATTTTTTGAATTTTATAAGGGTCTAAACTAGGGGACAAAATTATGGACGGGATCACTATTTTTACCTAGTTGTTTTTCCATCTTGGAAATGTAAATGTCAAAAATGGGCAACATGTGGCATGGTGGTTAAGACCATGGTTTTGTAAAATCATAAGTGGTTTCTAGGTTGTAAAATCACTATATAAGGAGGGCTTGGGGAGGATTTTGTATTATGGAGTTGTGTTTGCAAGGCTGGGTGCCAAAAGGATGCTAGTGGTGTCTCTCCAAGCTTGAGTTGAGGTGATGCTCTTGTAAGAACTTGCATTGCAAGTGTATTATAATCTTCTTTGATTTGATAATACATTATGTGGGTTTTAGAGTGTGGGGTTTTTCTCTTGTAAGGGTTTTCCCCACGATAATCACAATGTTATGTGTTTATGGTTATTTCATTTATACTCTTGAGTGTGTTTCTTTGAATCGCTGTAATTCTTTAAGTTGAAATTTGTATAATTGTCCTCTCAAGATTAGCGTAGGAAGCATTTCCGCACACCTTTTCTTCCTTACAAGTGGTATCAGAGCCTAGCCAGTTTTTGGTTCTATTTGTTGGGTACAGGGTTTTTTGAGCTAATCAAGGTTTGAGTGGGAGCTTGTGCATAGTATTTCATTTTTGTATTGCAGGATTGCAAAGATGGCAAGTATGTCAGGGAGAATTGATGTAGAGAAGTTTTCTGGCACAAACTTTGAGATGTGGAAGCTGAAGATGGAAGATCCGTTGATTGATCGGGATCTATGGGATGCGGTGGATGAGAATAAGCTAAGGCCTACAGATCTAACTTTAGCTGCACAATATGATGTGATGGACAAAAAAGCTAAAGGTCTCATAAGATTGTGTCTTGTAGACTCAATTCTGATTATGTGCATGAAGATTCTACCACGAAGAAGCTTTGGAAGAAGCTAAGTGAGACCTATCAAGAGAAATCACTTGTTAACAAGATTTTCTTGAGGAAGAAATTGTATTCCTTGAGAATGGAAGAAGGTGGACAAATTCCTAAGCATCTGGAAAGTTTCAATATGTTGGTGACTCAGTTGACCTCAGTTGGGGTAGCAATGGATGAAGAAGAAAGGTGCCAAATCCTGCTATGTTCATGGCCAGATTCATGGGACAACCTTGTCATGGCCATAGGGAGCACTTCTGTTGTCTTGAAGATGGAGGATGTTGTTGGTTCTCTACTTTCTAAGGAGATGAGAAGGAAGGTCTTTCTGAACGCTAAAGAGGCTTTGAGTGTTCGAGGAAGACCAAAGGAAAGAGGCAAGAACGAAAAGCAGCATGGCTGTTCTAAGTCCAAAAATAAGGGGAGATCAAAATCCCTTGGTAAGTCCAAGGTGATATGTTAGAATTGTGGAAAATCTAGACACTTCCGAAAGGATTGCAAAGAGGAAAAGAAGAAGAAGAAGAAAAAGAAGAAGAAGAAGAAGAAGCAACAAGATTCTGATTCTGAGTCTGAGAAGGAAGATGGAGATGCTTTTATCGTAGCCTTAGCCACTCGTGCAGGTGATAATGCATGGTTAATAGACTCAGGTGCATCTTTCCACATGACTCCTAATAGAAATTGGTTTAGTAAGTATGAAAATTTTGATGGTGGTAAGGTGTATTTGGGTGATAACTCTGTTCTTGATATTGTTGCTCGTGGAAGTATTCGTGTGAAATTTTATGATGGTAGAATTAGAATATTTGATGGTGTCTTTCATATCCCAGGACTAGCAAGGAATTTGTTATCTGTTAGTAAGCTAATAGATGGGGGTGTGCATGTACATTTTTCTGAAGCAGGTGTGAAAATGGTGAGAGGTGCTATGGTAATAGCAAGAGGAAGTAGATTGGGTACACTATACCAGATTGATGCATGCACGGTTGATTGCAATAGTACTTCTGATAAGATTGTGAAAAGGACTACTCAGTTGGAAAAGGAGAGGGTTTCTCTTTCAATAGATGGTCGTGGTTTTTGGGTACCCAAGGGTGCTCTGTCTACTAAATCAAAGTTTCCTGCAGAGAAGACCATGTTATGGCACCAAAGACTTGGCCACATAGGTGAGATGAGTCTACGGACCTTGAAAAATAAGAACCTTGTTGATGGGTTGAATGATTGCAATCTTGAATTTGATTTTTGTGAGCATTGTATCTATGGTAAGCAAAACCGCATTCAATTTTACTCGAGTTCTCATAA
>MU226732.1:312847-330220 GCA_018584345.1 Thuja plicata
ACATATTGAGATACAACATCACTATATCAGGGAATTGGTTCAACAGGGCTTGATTGAAATTGTGTACTGCAGTACAGAAGATCAGATTGCAGATATCTTCACAAAGGCTCTAGCTCGTGAAAGGTTCTAGAAGCTTAGAGATTTACTTCATGTTCTTCCCAATGGTCATTATGGGGGATAATGACAACACTATTAATTCTCATTGGCAGTTGTTATTGAATTTGGCCTCCTCTCTAGAATACTTGTTGTCTTTCTTGAATACTTGCTATTTTTCTTGACTATTGAGTCCCATATTAAATATATGGTTGTGTATATTTATGTTTGTAGTTGATAGTTGTAGGTCTTTAATATTATGGTTGTAATATTGGTGAATATGGTTGAACACCATAATGTAACCTCTCTTTCAATTTTCTATATAATGGATGCCCTTGCTCTTATTTCTGTAAGGCAATTTGGGCTTTTGCATATTTCTTTGTTTTATGATCAGCAGATCATTGACTCAGTTGCCTTCAATAATTCAATAATATGGGAAGATATTTTCAGTCATAGAGTACACATGCTATTAAATGAGTTCCAATCGTACAATAATTTACCTATTCCAACAATAATCTCAATTGAAATGCTGGTACTGTAATATATAAAAGGTGATTGTTCCAGCTTAGTTCAGAGAGAAACCATTCAGTTTTGATTTTTCAAACTTTAAGAGACACTGATTATTAAAATTTCCTAAGCTCGCTCATAAATTACGCATCCCACCATGATAATCTTTCACCTGAAAAATTATCCAAAAAGAAAGTGCCTATTCAATTATGTGTTTATAAAATGAGGAAACAAAAAAAAAAATGTATAAAATGTACAACGATGATGTTACCTAAAACATTGATAAAATCGTATAGTTTGAGGGAACTCCTAACTTAATAGTAAAGAGAATCTGTAAACATCAAAACTATAATATTTGTTTGCACAAATTTAATTTTGTAAGATAAAATAAAACAAGATAAAACATAATAGCTTCTGGAATTAGTTTAATAAATGTACTGTTTGAAACATTGGGGACAATTTTTCCAACCTTCCCAACAGTTCCCCCATCTTGAACACTCAAGATGAAATGGGTTAATGGTCTCTTCCAATTGTTTCATGGCCATTTTAATCTGTAAATAAATAATTAATGTTTTACATCAAACTACCTTATAAAAAATTGGAAAGATTGAGAATATACCTCTTTTTGGATTTCCTTAGCTTTTTTTGGAATCTCATAACACTCGTCAGGTCCCCCATAGTATAAAGAGGATCCTAAGAAGCAATGCTGTGTGCTCGGTATCTTATCATGGCTTAATACTTTGGTTTTCTCCTTTGCTGTGTTGGTGGCCACATTAAAAAAACACATGTTACACCAGAAATAAAAGAAGAAAAATAAATAATAGTATGAGTTACTAAAAGAAGTTAGTATTGTGTGGAGTAGATATTGGACATTCTGATATTCTTTACTCAGTGGATTTTGTATTAAGAAAATTAAAGCACATTATATCTGTACAGTAATAAAAAAATAAAAACTAAAACATTTTATTCGTATAGAGATCTGGGTTGTCCTAATTGATTCAAATTATTATGAAACATAAAATTTTGAACTGAATAAATATTCTAATAGCATTAATAAATCACAAATTTGTAATATAACTTAAATTAAAACATTGCCATTATTGCAAATAATTAGAATATTATAACACCTATTTCCTTTTGAAATTCACAATTTGAATCTACAAGCAACAATAATACACCCCAAAACATTACTGACAATCTGAGAAGATTTAACCGAACATGTCGGGTCAAACCAAAAACTGAATGGGTATTTACTGTTTTCGAACTTTTACAGTTCTTGAAAATGTTAGGGATCCCTTTATTTTCCGAAGAAGGAATGGCCCAGAAACATCAAAATTAAGAATACTAAGTAGTTATTTAGATACATAGATGTTCTTATGTCTAAGTAAAATTATTAATATTACATATTGCTGTAAACACAGCAAAAAGTGATAAGAATTCCTTCATGACAGCAGAATCTTACCCAAAAGGCTTCAGATGAACTATATATCTCACCACTAGAGGAAGCAAGGTGATGAAAGAGGATAAAGCTGACTGATTTCAATAAAATACCCATTTGGAATTGGAATGTATTATGAAATTATAAAAGAAAATAAAAGAGTTAGAGAACCTTTGTAATAGCTAACAGTACTTTCTATTGGGGGAAGCTTTCTAGGGTATGCACGAGATCACAGTGATCATGTCTCCGCCTCGCCTTCAGAATATGTTAAAAACATTACTCAATGCACTACATTTTATTATAAAGATTAAAAAAGTATTGAAGAAAAACTTCCTAGAAACCATTCATAATCATTTGAATTCATGTGCTCATTATGATATTGAATACCAGAATTATTGATCGTAGACCAAAAACCCTAGATGCTAGAGGGAAATCGATCTGGGATTTAGTCAGCCATCGTCAAGGCACATCAACTGAAAATAAGTTATACGTATGAAGCTCTTCTCATAGAAACCAATTGAGTTCTTTCTCTTCAAAGAAGACAGGGTACTAATCAAATGGGGTTTTCCCTAGATTAGTCATCCCTTAACTTTTTTTTTTTTTACAATTATGTCCAGAATAGTTTTGTTAACAATTATGTCCATAATAGATTATGGAGCATGATTCTAAATATGGATAAAAAAGTGTTACACAACCAAATTTAAAAATTGTTTCCATACACAGATTTAGGGGCTCAAGAGCTAATACACTACTAGAGATGCTGAATTAAAGAGAATCTATGTTTCTAGATCTTGTAAAGAAATTGAATTATAACTCTTGAAAAGCACAAAGAGTCCTAATTAAATTAGATTGTATTAGCCTTCTAATGCAATCTCATGTCGATGAAAGATCATAGAATATAAACTGAAACGTCAATAATAAAAGTATTACACAAACAAATCAAGAAATTATTGCAGACAAAGGTTTATGCCTACAAGAGATGGCTTGGCTAAGTTCATCTGGATTAAGGTATATTTATATGATATGCCAATCAGAAAGTGGGTGCAAAAAGTGAGTAGAGTGGATTAAGAAAAAAGAAAGAATTTATCGCAATGCAAAAGTGGATATAATAGAAAAACATAAAATCAGATAAGATTGTCAGGGAATACAATTAGTAGACACCTCTTGGAGCCGAGTTGCAGACCCACTTTTTTAACCCCAGAAGTATAAATTACCCATGGACATTCTTTTGTTAGGATGGAAAACAGGGCAAGAGCTCTGCTCAAATATTTCATGTATAGAACTCTTTGTCACCACGGTATAATTCTCCATGCCCGAATTTAAACTGTAAAAGCAACACTAATGGAAACTAAAATAGAACTCAGCCTTTACAACAGAAAGGGCAGCATTTCAGCTAATCATGTAGCATATAAACCACACACATAAATGATTGTAAGGCAACGGCTATGGTAATAAAGGCAGGGTCAGAGAAGAAATGACACATACTAATAATGATGGTCCGCAGAGTACACACACACACTGTCATACAATACATAAATGAGATTTCACAACATGGAAGTTCAAAAAAATTTTTAGTCATTTTTATTTAAATCTGGACTAATGTGGGGTGCTCATTGGAAAGAAATTTATTAAGGTACCTGACTGTAGAAATGACCATAACATTCTATGAGTTGTTGAAAACATTCCTCAATAGGATGAATTAGCAAGAAAACATGAAATTAGGTCAGTCGATATCCAATAGCCTCTTGACAAATATTAGAATTTTATTAAGACAGTTTAACTGATATGGTACATAGTCGATATACATGAAATTGAGGTTGATATTTGAAGGCATCTTCTTGTCGGCAGAGTAATTTTGACATAAATGAGAGTGTAACGTGAAAACATGGTGTGCTGTCCTTTTTTTTTTTAATAGCGACTGATTCAAACAAAAGAAATATACAATATTTTCACGTAACTCATCCTTGTGGGTTACGTGTCCATGCACATTAAATACTTTGTCCTATCTGTCTCCCTTAGTAATTAGTCCTTCCCCAAATGGTTACTTGGTATAATGTTGTCCATATAAGAGTTTTCTTTTTGGGTTTTTTCAATTAAATGGCAATTTTTTTAAAAAATTGTATAAAGTACAATTTTAGTCTCATATGATATATTACACATGTGAAGATTTAAATCATGATGGATGTTGTAATCAAGAAATACACCATATTTTAACCCCATCCTTTATCATAAAAATATGAGGATTTAAATCTTGGTGGATGTTGTAATCAATATACGATCATGGCTTGCTAACCAATGACTACGTGGAAGCAAATGCGGCCCTCCAAGTTACCAAATTAGCACATGATTTAGGGATCAAAAAAGTATGGTTAGAAGGTTACTTTAGTAACATTATTAATTGCCTCAACATGTTACACCCACCCTCGTCGACTATTGTCAATATGATAGATGAAACCTGCAACCTTTTGAACACCTTTAATAAGGTACACATATCACACGTGTACACAGAAGCCAACCAAGTTGTTGACTAGTTTTCCAACTTGATGGTAAAAGTGCCAAGAAGACTTGCTGGCGGAGGAGACCTCCCACGTGAAGTGAATGATTTAGTCGGTTATGACAAAATCTAGGGAAAGGAGGGATTTATTAGCATTAATCATGAGATTTAATCTTGTACTTTGCAATGACTTTCTCATAATGGAAAGTACGAGATCGGCAGAAAATGTAATGATTACAAGTCACACCCGCACACTTATTGGGTGCCCATTTGTAAAGGAAAAACTTATCTTTCAAGGCACATTAGAAGAACGATCTGGAATAATTCGGTGAGAAAGTGTCTGTTAAGTGGTAATTTCCTGTCTACAAAACATGACTTTTTCTAGCTATGGGAGGTGAAAGACACAAAAGGGAGCCCTTTAAAGATTGTGAAAAATAGAGGAGATGGACCAAGGTCTGGAACTACCTTCAACAAGGTGGAATTTCCACTTTCATTGAAAGACTTCATGGTGGGAAGCCGTCGGTGAGTAAAATGTTCATGAAAAGCTGGGACGAGGACAACGTTGTGATTGAGGAAAGAAAATTTATGGTCACTAAGGATGTTATCTCCATTGTTACATGAATCCCCATTGTGGGCAACAAAGTTTTACAGAGACCGTAAAATCTCAGATTCTGCAATAAGTGACTTTGTGAGGAATGAGGAAGAGAAGAAAGATCTTATCAAAGCCAAGACCTACTATCTTCTTGAAGGGTTCAAAAGGTTGTGGTGATTTTTGTTGAGGGCCATCATCTCTTACATCAGGCTAGACACCAGGTTTGATAGGAGCATAACCTACCACTTTGTCCTCATGAACCATTTTTGGCATGGTATGCATGTTTCTATCGCCTTTTACTTATATGCTTCTATTAATGAAAAATATCAATGAGTTTAAACATAAGGATATTGAAAATCCTTCTTTGCATGAAGGGATTTTACTTCTTATTTATGAGTTTTTTAAAGCCCAAATTCTAGGGAAGGAGGTCACTCAGAAATAGGAGATGGATGCCTCTGGCTTTGACTATATTCCTTCAGAGAGTGAAGACAGTTAGGGATTGCATTTTGAGGGTCAATATGATTATGACACGAAGAAGAAGAATCTAGGTTCCTCCTCTAAGAAGCGTATTCCTAGTATTCAAACCATTAAAAAGAAAAATTGTTACCCCATGCAAAAAGAAGACTACCATGGTAATATCCTCTAAGGAGGAGTATAATGAAGATGAGGAAGGGATGGACATAGAAGGTGGGGAAGATATTTCTAGCGGAGAAGGAAGAAAGAGAAGGAAGAGTTCCATTGTGAAGTACCAAAACAAAAAGTGCAAGAACAAAGATGAGAGCGCTACCTGGAAGACTCCCAAGGATTGAACTAGCAGAAATTCCCTTAGCTCTTTCCACAAGGAGAAGGCAAAGATCCGAGATGAGCATTATGATACTAATCAGGAAATTCCCTCTCTCCAGCTCTCTGAACCCCAAAACATGATGAATAAGAAAGGGAAAGACAACAATTACCATTGCTATATGTCTGAACAGAGGAGGAAAATGGTTTAGCGTTACTTTAATGTTAAATTTACCAAAATAGGGATAACTAGGGAAGCCATTAATCCCAAAGTTATCGAAGGTGAGGATAGTTGGATTAAGCTGGAGGAGCTGATTAACCGGACTATGGTGGTTCTTAGTGAAAATTTGAGGGAATTTGAGCTGGATCTTCTCCATAACTCTAGGAATATAGCATGCTAGACAACTACAAGCCTATTAAATGGTTATTTCATGAAGTGGAGGATCTCAAAAATAGAGCAAAAGGGACAGACAATGACAATATGGATAGCACTATGGAAAAATAGAGGATAAGATGATAAGGTTTGACACTACCCTTAAAAGCATTGCTGAATAGAGCTTCAATATCCTCAAAGCTTCCAATGAACACACCAAGTCTTTCATTGATAAACTAGAAGAAAACCTAGATCATACAGAAGCGGCCACTACAGGTGTGGAAAAATAGAAGAAGATAAAACATGGTCCTGGTAAGAGAACTGGGGCTAGTGATAAGAAGAAGAAGGATAATGATATGCCAATAGATCTTCAAAAGATCAAGAATTCTTCTGCTAATATGGAGCTCCTTGAGGCCAAGGCGGCCAGCTTGATGGTTGACATATCATGATTGGGGCCCATGGGTCTTTTCACTGTCCCTGTGTTTTTTGTATTTTAGAAGCTTAGTTTGTTTTTGTTGTGGCCCTGTGGTAGTCTGATCCATGTTTTGGCTCTGTTACTTTTGTCTGGGCTTAATTTTTCTATATCACTCTGTTTTAGGTTTTAGGAACCTTTTAAAACCTATTTTACTTAATTAAAAACATATGATCATCCTCACCAATTATATTTCAATCTTTTAGTTACATAAGATTCTCATTGTTGTGTAAAAATAAAATATTTCGTAAGTTGTTTAGATTTTAATAACTGGATATTTTATCTTCTAAACAGATTAATTCATTTGAAATTTTTTTTATATAAATATGTATTATAATTAGAAATATACGAACACAAAAAATGAAATGGGAGAACAAGACAAAGGGAAATAAGAGTTACATATGATTTTTTTTTTTAGGAATTAGAAGATTAAAGGTAGCTATGTTATTGAATTGAAATAATGAACTCCTATGCTGATATATTTTAGTATCCAATTATTTTATTTTAAATAGTGTTTATGTCACATTTGAGGACCTACATTTGTTTTCGTTTAAGGGTAAAATAGTTCTTGAAGGCAACAATAACCCTTTACAAAAGACTAGAGATAGGCAGGAAGTAGCATAACTAGAAACAAATAGACAACATCAAAAGCAATAGCTGGGGGAAAATAAGGAAACATAAAGAACCCCTCCAGCAAAAGCACCTAGGCAAAAGATGAAAGCAGACAAAAAGAGAACTATCCCCTGCGAACAAAGTCAGGTTTGCTTCAAGATCTCAATAGACTCATCCATCACATGTTTATATTTATTGATGGCTTCTTTGAGGTCTTTTATATCTTTGGAGCTCCCCTATTTCACTTTTTTAGCACTTGCCCTTGTACAAGTCCCTGGGCCAGCAATGCTAGGGTCAATAGTATTATCCTCATCAACAATGATAGGGTTAGAGTTCCCATCCAGCACAGAGAGAAGAGCCCTAAGATTACTGTCAGTCACTTTCATGCCCTCATAGTTATTTTTCATTATTCGGCTGAGGGTATCTTCAATGCTCTGGATACGGCTTTCAGTAATACGCTGGCAGAAGTTGACCACAACATCAATCCTCAGCTCGAGTTTCTCTAGCAGGATTTTTTTCATATTCTCCTCCTGAGCCTCATTGATTGTAGCTTCTTTCAGAGGTTTAGCAATCAGGATAGCCAGCTTATTAACCCTATCCTGGAGGTCATCATACTTACAATTAATATCTCTAATCTCTTCAAGAAGCCAGGTGTTCAGCTGTAGATCCATATCAGCCTGCTCTCTAACAACTTGAATAAACCTACAGGGATCTTGGGTTTTTCGGTCTCACTACCATGGCTATCTCCAATTTTATCTTTATATTTTTTATTCCCCTCAGATCCCATAGCCTTGTCTTCCCTGGAAGTCCTACGCACAAAAGACATAGACTCCACATAGTTCATCAGAACAAGGGTAGTTTCAGAAATTCCCTTCTCTTTACTCTTCAAGCTCTACTCACTATGTTTTTTGACAAGGGAATTAGGTCTTTCCACCTCCAAATCCGTAGGCTCATCCCAATAATTATTCTTATCCTAGCCCTCCTTTTCCACTTCCTCAGAGCTACCTTTACTATAATTTTCCTTCTCCTTAGAGGAGCCCATTAATTCCTGCTCAAGAGAATCAGTGTCTTCCCCTGTTTCCATACCAGTTTCCTCATAGAGGAATTTATCAGCTTCCCCTTTTTCCCCTTTCTCATCCTTAGCCTTAGCCTCAATTTTGCTTTCTGCATTGATGCCTTCCTCCTCCATGAGAATCTTGACATGCTCTTCACCACCAGTGTTGACTTTTCCCTTCCTCTTTTTCCCAAGAGTGTTACTCTCAGTTGCCATAGGTCTTTTACCTTTCTTACCTCTATTCGAGTCTTCCACCTTAGGGTTGTCCTGCATCTTAAATTTAGCATGCTCATAAATTAACGGGATAAGCCTATCATGGAGAATAGGCGAGGCAACATTCTTTATGTTCTCCAAAATACTATTTTCTAGAGACTTGAGAAGAAATTACAGGAAAGATATTCTCCTATTGTAGTGTAAATGGTTAACCAACATGAAATTGAAATTGTAAACCCTAGTATACCGACCCTCTAGGGTAAAATATTGCATTATAGCTTTAACAACTTTAGCCCAAAAGAGCTTCATATGATCCCGCAGGAAGAAATCACCCGACTATTTGACAAGAAGGTCTCTTTCCACCTTAGTCTTAGGATGCATTATACCAGAATTTTTAGCCATGACAACACCTCTATAGTATTTAAGACCAGATATCTTAAGACCCAGAATTTCAGAAATAATTTTCTCAGTCACACAAAATGTCTTACCACACAGAGTTACCTAGCCATTGTCCCAACTATCCGCAAATTCCTTGGAGATGTCCTTATTATTTCCATGGAGTCTCTCCATATAATTTTTTACCCTACCTTCCTTGAGTCTCTTCCAGAGTTTGACTTATTTCTTCCATTTACATACCGACAGTTCTTCCCTTTTCAACTTTCCTCCCATACTGCCAGAAAACCAAAGATCAAAATACCACACAGCGAAAGCGGAATGTGAAGTTTGTGAATGAGTGATGGTGAAATGCCACCCTTTAATAGAAATGATAACACTTCTCCCATAAGTTTTATTATTGATGCACTTGTTGTCGTACATGCAAAGCTCAAAATTGAGGCAACTCTATGTACTAGCCTTTCTTGTCATCATTATTGGGGATATTTCTAGGTTTTTGGCAGATTTGATCGTACTTCACAAGATTAATGATATCAAGATTTAACCCTTGATATCCATGCTAGTATCTGACATCATCACTAAAAGCACCCACATTTGCCAAGCTATCAGCCACGCAGTTGGACTCTCTGAAGGCATGATTGGCATAGGTGATGTTAAAACCATCAATTAGAATTTTTATTTCATCAAAGATATGATTAGTATTCCATGAGGGAGAATTAATACCATTAATATAGTTTATAGTATTCAATGAATCCCCTTCCAGCTACAATTTTGAACAATTCTTCCTTTTAGTAAGTTTGCAAGAATGGAGAGCCACCATTGCTTTGGCCATATGGCTAGTTTCAGATTCAATTGGAACAACAAAGGCCACAATGTAATTTCCTTTAGTATTTCTATCTATGCACCCACAACTTGCAATGCAAGGGTTACCTTTGGTCACACCGTCAAAGTTCACTTTGAGCCAACTAGGAGGAGGAGAGCTCCAAATCGCAGACTCACAGGGAGAAACAGGGGCATTATACTTAGAGGTGAAGTCCCAGTTCTGAAGAATCTCCTTATCATGGATAACTTCTAGAATTTTAGGTTTTAACTCAACTGCAACTTTAGTATTTTCAATAATGTTGTTGATAATTTTGGATCCAATCAAGAGAGGAGTGGATTTTTTGTCTCAGAATATCATGTCATTCCTTTCTTTCCATATCCTCCATATGACATGAGAGCTTGTATAATCCCAAACAAGTTTTCCCAATTGGTGTTGGAAAGGGGATCTCCATTGTTTCAAAAATTCTTGAATAGTATTAGGGAACACCGAGCTAACTTTCCAGTGGTGTAACACCACCCTCCAAATATCCCTAGTGAAATGACAATGAAGTAGAAGGTGAGAAGAGGTCTTGGCATCTTTCATATAGAGATAGCATCTATTAGGGATAATCCATCCTCTTTTCTTTAGATTCTTAGTAGTTAGGATTTTGTCCTGAATAAAAAGCCAATAAAAAAAGTTAATTTTAGGGATCAGAGAAGGAAACCAAACCTTAGCCCCTTTAGGCTCCTCATCCCTGGGGGAGATCATCGAATAGACATAGGCCACAGAGAAGGTACCATTAGGATTAGGGGCCCAGATTATCTCATCTTCTCTATTAGATTTAACAACCTAGGGAGAAAGATCAGATTAATATTTTTCAGGATGGGATCAATATCACTTAGGTTTATCCATTTATTTTCTCTCTAGTAATCCACAACTTTACAACCAATTCTAAATTTACACATCTCCGCAAAGTTATCCATGCTAGGGTACTGGATCAGAGGTTTATCCCTAAACCATGGATCTTCCCAGAAATTGATTTTCTTCCCA
This sequence comes from Thuja plicata, assembly GCA_018584345.1. Lineage (NCBI taxonomy): Eukaryota > Viridiplantae > Streptophyta > Pinopsida > Cupressales > Cupressaceae > Thuja > Thuja plicata. Next base: position 323,721 of record MU226732.1, read on the forward strand.
TTGCCAACTTTCCATCCGACAACTTTAGCAGCTAGGGGTCTAGCCTTCAAAATGATATTCCAAATCACAGAACCCTGAACAACAAGGGGAGAAGACATGAAAGAATCAATAGACGGAGTATCAAAAAGATACTTGAACTTAAAAATTTTGTTCCAACCTTTCTCTTCTCTGAAATTTCTTGAGCACTACTTAGCTTGGAGAGCAATATTAATGTCCTCAATTCTTCTAATGCCAAGACCCCCAAGTTTGACCAGCTTACACACTTTTTGCCAAGCCACAAGGTGGGTTCTATCTTTCACTTCAGTGCCAAACCATAAAAATCTTTTCTGGATTTTCTCAATAGTATCAGCAATCTTGGAGGGGATTTTGAAAAGACTCAGGGCATAAAATGGGAGGTTTTGGAGTGAGCTCTTGAGAAAAAAAACTTTACCAGCATTGCTGAGGAGGGAACCTTTCCAACCAGCAAGTTTTTTGTTGAACTTGTCCACAATCGCAATCCAGAGAGAATTAGGAGGTTTACTACCCAAGGAGAAACCCAAATAGCTTGAGGGGAAAGCAGCAATAGAATAGCTCAAAATGGTCACCATTGTCCTCTGCTGATTAGGGGCAGTGTTGATGTAGAAAAGGGAGCTTTTATCTCAGTTTATTAGCTGACCAGTAGCCAAGGAATAAGTGCCAAGGGCTTTCTTGATAGCTATAGCTTCTTTAATAGAGGAGGATCCCATAAGGATAGTATCATCAATGAACTGCTCATGGGAGTAGGGAGGGCAAGAGGAAAAGGGGAGAAGGCCAAGAATCTTCCCTTCCAAGACCCCTTTGGAGAACATTCTCCCTAAGCTTTCAACCATGATTGCAAAAAGGATGGGAAAAATATGATCCCCTTGGTAGAGACCTCTTGAGGGAAAGAAGAGATTAGAGGCAGATCCATTCACCAGCACCAAAATAGAGGGGGATCCAATGAGTTGTTGAATAAGGCCGATCACTTTCAAAGAGAATCCAAAGGCAGATAGAAGTTTGCAAAGGAATTTCCAATCCACTCTATCATAAGACTTAGATAGATCCACCTTCATGAGGAATCCATTCTTCTTTGAGACCTCCATAGAGTGAATATTCTCATGAACCGAGATAATAGAATCCAGAATTTGACGACCCGGGACAAAGCCATTTTGCTGGGGGAGATTAAAACCGGGAGAATCTTTAGAATACGGGCTGTGAGGACCTTAGAGATAATCTTGTAGAAAGTGTTACATAAATTGATCAGTCTAAACTATCTGCATTATCCACTCCAGGCCTCTTAGGGATGTGGACAAAAAAGGTGGAATTAACTTCTCTCAGTAGGGAACCAGAACCAAAAAACTCTTTCACAACATCTGAAATGTCTTCCTCCACAATATGCCAAAAGGATTGGAAAAAGAAGGGAGGGAACCAATCAAGGCTTGGAGATTTTTCTCCTTCAAAAGAGAAAGCAACTACTCTTATTTCAAGAGTTGACAGTATTTTTCTCAGCATCTTATTGTCCTCTCTTGACAGGATACAAGGGATCAAGTAGCAGCAGATGTTGATTGTCCTCGGAGAGGTCAGGGTCAGCTTTGAGAAGGGTGGAAAAATAATCGGTCAATTATTTTTTAATTTCCTCTTCCTTTCTTAGTTTACCCTAATTCCCATTGATGTGATCTATTCTTTTAGCAGCCTTGTGCTTCTGGGCAGTAAGGTGGAAGAACCTAGTATTTTTATCACCCACACAGAGCGAAAGAGCTCTAGAGCATTGTCTCCAAAAAAATTCACCCTTAGAGATAATATTATGGTAATCTACTTGAATTTTATTTTCCTTGAATTTGTTGTATGCCGTCAGGCCCTCTAGGTCTATAACTCTTTGACTTTCTTTGAGTTCAGCTTGGACCAGAATTTTATTCTTAAAAATATCTCCAAGTTCTTCTTTATCCCAAACCTTGACTCTATTTTTTTAAGTTTTTGAACCACTTTGTACATCGCTGTGCCCTCCACTTGGATATTCCACCACTCTACAATATGCTTAGCAATGTTAGGGTGCTGCATCCACATTTTTTCAAATCGAAAAGAATAGTTCCTCTTCCCTGAGATAGGATTTTCTTGGATAGATGTAGGAGAGTGGTCAGAGCCAACTCTAGTAAGAGAAGACAAAGAGAATTAATAGATAAGAATCTAGTCCATAGTCAGAAGGGACCTATCTAGCTATAATTGAATCAAATTATCCCCTACTCTTCTGTTAGACCAGGTAAAGCTACTACCTCTAAGATCAAGGTCCAAGAAAGCTTGGTTATTGATGAAATCCATGAGAGCCACTCCACTATCAATCTGAGAGGAGATACCACCCATTTTTTTAGAGTCTTCTAGGGGTGTATTAAAGTCTCCATCCACCATCCAATAATCATTCTTAAAGCTACTTCTCTCAACTTCCAATTTGCGCCAGAATCTATCCCTACCAGTTTAAGAATTGGGAGCATAAATATTCGAGAGGACCCAAGTGAATCCATCTCGAATATGATTGAACCGTATGGAAGAGATATTGCCTTCCAATTTGATGAGGTCCCCAGAGATAGTGTTAAGGTTCCAAAAGGTAGAAATACCACCTGAAGCTCCCATAGAGCTACACCCAGTCACTCCACAATTTTTAAACAATTTTAGCTTTTCCACTTTATCTCTTCCCATTTTACTTTCTTGGATAAGAATAATATCTGGTTTCTGATCTCTAATTAAATTTCTCAACACATCCTTCTTGTGGGGGCTATTTAATCCCCTGATGTTCCATGAGATAATCTTCATCTACAACTTTTGGGAGCAATCCTGGATGGTCCTTTGTCGCCCATCTGCTATACTTTGTCTACTCTCCTGATCTTGAGTGAAACTATTTTAGGTCGGCCTCTCAGAGGTTTTGGAGTACCCACATCTTCTTTCTTAGCTCTAGTTACCATACCTCCTTGGGGAATCCTAGGAACGCTGCTGGCATGTTTCTTCTTACTGTTAGATACCTCACTCCAAGGGTCCCCACCAACTTCTAAAAAAGGGTTAGAATCTTCAAGAGAGTCTGCCCAACTAGTGTTATTCTTTGGGGTTTGAGGGCTAGGGATATTGTTGGCCAATTTAACACCTAGATCCAATATAACACCAAATGGAGAAGAGGTAATCTCAAAACAAAGGGTTTCCATACCTTTTTGGTATTCAACAATTTCTCCTTCTTCAAAGAAGTCCTCTGGCTCAGTTGCCTTTGACGGGGGAGGATCCTCATTGCTTCTTTGGTTAGAATCCCCGAGAGAGGAATCCATTAGACTAGCATCGACATCTTTCTCTGTAAATATCACTAGGTCTGTCGATGAGGGAGAAAGAGGGTTAACCAAAGGTTTCTCCTTCCAGATCTTTCTTGGTTCCTTCAGAGGTATAGTTTTTTCTTTCTGAGTCTTGAGAGGGCACTCTTTTGCCCTATGACCTAATTTATTATAGGTAAAGCACACAAAGGGGAGGGATTCAAATTCTACTTCTTGTGACCAAGATCCAAGATTTGATTTAATCACTATAGTGTTAGGAAGGTCTGCCATTTGGAGGATGTTGATGCAAATCCTGGCATACACCCTTCTTGTTTTAGCCCCAGTCATAGGATCAATTGATAGGAGGTCTCCAAAGGAACTAGCCAGTCCTCCCAACATGTCTTCATGCCAGTATTCAAGGGGGAGACCCAGGAATCTAACCTAGACCAGAGTTCAGACAAAGAAAGCCGAATCGTTTAGAACCCGATTAGGGGACCACTTACATAGGGCAAGGAAGAAGCGACCTAGCATCCAAGGGCCCCCACAGAGAATATGAGAGAGATCTTCCATGTTAGAGAAATCAAAGGGAAAGAATCCTTTAGCCATTGTAGTAGTATCAACTTTCCCTTTCAGAAACCATTTCCTCTTGGCAAACTATCTGACAGCTTCAATATTAGGTCTCCCTCCAGCAAACTTGCCTACCAGGGTCATTTACATTACCAAAATGGAATGATCAAGAAGAGGATCAGGGATAATAATAGAAAATTATCCTTTCTATGGGTTGGATATCACATTGACCACAGGAAAGGAAGATTTCCCTGATGGTTTAATACCAAAGAGGCCAGCCCACTTGCCCTTGGGAGCTGACACTCCAACTTTGAGAGATTCTTGAGCCTGTCGAGGACCGTCAGAGGGGCCTTCAGTAGAAGTACTCTCGGGGATGGTTGTCTTAGTTGAATTCAACCCATTTTTGTCAAAATCAACCTTATTCTCATAATGCTGAGGAGGGAGCCCACCCGCCAGGCAGAGCATTGAAGATTCTAGAGTAGGTCCTACACCTACTGGAGCTACACAGCCATAGCCAAAATTTGAAAGCAGGTTCCCACTTGAGGAAATCTCTAGACGTTTCCCGCTCAAGGTTTCTGCCATTAGTGTGGTGTACTTGAGGTTTTTCAAGGACCCAATAAAATAAGTAAACACTAGGTTGAGAGTGCATGTTTTATTAAGTGATGGTGTAGGTGAAAGTAGAAATTAAGATAGATGATATGTATATAAATGAAAGAAGACATAGAAAGGTAGAATTGATATTGGAAGTAGTCATATAGTAAATAATGTTATAGTTTGGAAGTGGAAATGGTCCATGTGAAGTGGACAAGCACACCCTAAATTGGTAATGGAGTGTTTAGCTCACTATGACTTGAGCATGAGAATTTTAGTAAGAAATAAAAGGATGGTTGCATGTTTGACACCTAAGGGAATAGAAAATGCATTCAACATCCCTATACCTAAAATAAATTCAGATACCAAAAGGGAATTATCTATTAAGGGGGGGAACAATAGAAGAAAACTATGAATTGCTAAAGTGGAGTTGTGGGTGTTAAATATAATTTTCTACATGGTGCCATATTCGATTATAGAGTTTTGAAGGAAAATGATTCATGTTTCCAAGATATCTAAGCAATTGGATAATCTTGACATAGTTTCGTAGACAGATTGTCCCTTTTTACGTCCTATTCCATAACTTGTACCGGATGTCAAGCCTAAATTTTCCACTAAAAAAGGGTGGATATATGTGCTACTCATTTGATTATCCTTACAAGGCCTCCAATGACCTAGATTCATGTCAATTATAATATTTCATACTTTATAAGATAAAGTATGATTTGCTAGGCAGGTTGCACAATCTCATCAATAAATCCTTTATGCATACCCTATACTTAGAGTATTGCTAGGCATATTGCACTGATGAGAAAGAAGTAATACAAAGACAATATCAAAGGTGAACTTAGAAGAAAATGAATACAATGGGTTATTTTTAATGTTCTATTCGAGGTTCATAAAGATGATGATGTCATGCGCAAAATTGTACACTCTAGAATGCACCAATTTTTTTCAAAAGACAAGGTTTGCAACTAATTTACAATGTTTTACAGATGTCCAAGATTTGACTAAGTCGAGTCTATAGTTCAACATAATTAACTTGAATGGTAACATGTTTAAGTTTATGATTTTTAAATGACTAAGGTGTTGAGAGTTTACTAAGAGGAGAATCATAACAAGGTTCATACTTGCCAACTTCCCTCGCCCTTATGTGGATTCATATAGATTGGTCTAAAAGGTTACAAGATAATAATGTAATTAAAATAGTTGTGCAATTAATTAATTCTAAGGTACTTCATTCCTGATTCTTATCAAGATGTTATTAAATTCCCTGGGGTTAGATAGCATCCCGATTATTAAGGTGTACATTTATGTAGCACACAAATATTATTTTCCCTCAATGCAACCTAAGGGTTTAATTGCATAATAGTTTAATAATATTAATCCCCCAATATTAAGTCCTCGAATTAGTTAATATAAATAAATATATATATAGTGGCTAGTCCACTTTTTCTTAAAAAAATATATATTAAGCCCCCAAAATTTCTTTTAATTAAACACATTAATTTGTACTTAAAATGCAAATATTACATTGTTTAATGTTGCTCCATAGTATTACTTTTATAATAACCATTATAGTGGCCACATATATTGGTCACATAAAGGTAACATTATAGATTTTGTCTTTAGTAACAACCTATTTAATTTATGGGTAAAAGCACAATAATCTGTCTCCTTTTAGGACAACTTATCAGCACAGCTAAATTTTAGTATTTCTAACTAAAAATTAATTTTGGCCAAAGATATGGTCTAGCTAGATTCATTATAGTTAAGTTAGATAAGGTTTTTAACTTTTCCAATTGGAAATGTCTATTAAATGCATGTTTTATACCACTTTGAGGCCAATTACCGTAGAAATAAAATTATTTCAGAAAAGTGACGTTTCAATAACTCTAAGAATTTTTAATGATATTTTTTTTTAAATACAAAAATACCCTTTTGTAGAGATCAGAGTCAATAATATCTCTTATAGATTTTATAGTGTTTTAATTATACATAGTCTATTATAATTAAAAAATATTGCAAGTAGGTATTTTAACAGTCAAGGAGATGTTGATT
>MU226732.1:330564-344136 GCA_018584345.1 Thuja plicata
TATTAGTTTACATCATCTTCAAATTCCAAACATAAATGTCACTTTTATACTATTGAAGCTGAACAAATTTGATTTTGTCATCCTTTTCCTTTGTAAAAGGGTGACAGATTATTGTGCTTTTACCCTTATTTAATAGTATCTTTCCAGTATCAACCTCAAGGGTGATTTGAAAATTAACCACCTTCTTTTTAAATATATAATCTTCTAATAATTAACCTAATAAACTTAAATCAAAATTCAAATATTAAACATTGCCAAAGTTCATTAATTTAGTTTGAATATTCCCTTTCCTAAACTTAGTTCCAATAGGGTTACTTAATTTACACATCCATCAATTATTTACACATTCATCTATTATTTACATTAAGCTCTAACAACACTTCAAAATAGGATTAACTAAAATTCTACATGTTATAACATTTAAATAGAAATGAGATTATATTAAAACCCAATTTAAATTCTTAAATCATTAAAATAAATTACTAAAAATATCCAAAATAAAGTACTTATGTTGGGAGGAAATCTGACATTTCAAATTGGGTTAACCCTAACCCTGAGTCATAATTAGGGTTACGGTGAAATTACATCACCCAAAAGAGATGAAATTTTCTTATTTTTCCCTCACTCTTCTCTTTTCTCCCACTTTCTTCAAACCCTAATTGATTTTTTTTTGTTTTCATTGTTATACTTACAGGTCAAACGGACATTCTCGCATGGGATGTAGTAACAACAAAAATGCAAACAAATATATATGGATATATTCAAATTTTTTTTCTGCATGTGAATTAAATTGGAGGGGTAAAAGAAATTAAAATATTCCTTTTTGAGTGTCGCAGGACTTGTAGTATGTGTCCAAACAATATATTTTGTTACCATGTTTTTATTTTTGGCAGGTTTCAATTTTTATACGGGGGAAGTGATAGTTGAGGCAACATAGGGATTTGGGGAGGCTTTTCGCCTCTCCCCATGCTGTGACGAGGCCACATCCATGGCATTAGCTAGATGATGTGGCTTTTACCACAATGTGGAGAGAAACATCAAGTAGCCCACCCCCACTGCATCATATGAGGGCCGCAACCATTCTAAGGGAGCCGTGGTTACCTCCGGTCTCTTCCGCCCTAACCCCTAAAAGAACATTTTTTTTTTTAAATTTATTTATATTATTTTAGTTTATATTTGTTTATATATATATATATATATATATATATATATATAGTCATTGATGTCACACCTTAACTGGTAAGACAATTGCAATCTTGTAAAGTTCCATATCAATCTATTGATGAAGAAGATTTCAAAAGAGGAGATAACAAGAAGGCCTGGTGAAATGTTTGAGTTATGAGAAACTATAATGGATACTTGATGAGATTTCACCTTGACAAGGTAATATGTCATTTATCTTTAACACCAAGTGAAGATTCAAAAACTGAGCAGCAAGGCATAAGGTTAAGAAACATAAATTTGAAGTAGTTTATGCCGAGTGATGTGAGTGTCAACTGAGGGACAGTGCATGCCAAGAAAATATAGTGCCAATCGAGCATCAACATTTACCAAGCATCAGTAATTACTGATTTATCTAGTGATGATTGAGCGGAAGAATACAATGATGACCGAGTGTTAGTATTTCTACAATTTGAGAATATTTGAGATCCTAGCCCACATAGTTGAATTCTTGGGATATGTGAAGTGTATTTAAGATAAGGATGATTGTTGTGGACAATTAAATGAGAATTTAATATATGTTTAACCATTTTTATGTATAGATTCAAGGAGTTTTGAGATGTAATCTAAAAAGTAGAAGGAGAACAAAATGTTGGAAGGATTCATTGGATCTGAGCAAACCTTAAGATCTACAACGACAGGGTAAGTGCAAGAAGTTGGGTGCCAATTCCGTGAAAGTCTTGTGGACTTGAAACAATGCTGTTAGAAATGGACACCTGTTATGAAAAAATGGGCAGTCATCTTAGGCTCGGACACTCGATCCAAAATTCAAAAAATGGGTGACCATTTTTTAAATTTTAAATCCTTTATTTTTTTAAATTTTAAGAAACGTATTTTTTTATGTCGATTTATTATATTTAAGAAACGGGTACATGTTTTTAAACATGTGCCCATTTTTTAAATTTTGATTTTACAAGGTCACCCTTTGCATTGGATTTCGGTTCGGGATAGGCTTGGTAGGACCAAGCCTCTGCTCGGACCTCCAAAATTATGGCTAAGGTATTTGAATAGCAGATTTTTGTCTTGCCGTAATTTTTTGAGGGTCTTCCTTATCAATTTTTTTGACGAAATTAAAACCCATTAGAGAACTTACTGTCTAGATTTTTAAAATATAAATTTTATACTTATATGATCAATTTTACTATTTTTACAATATTTATTAATCAAAAGTGGTACCTAAACTTAAAATAGTAAGGTTCACTACAACTTTAATAACTTTTTTGTTTTTACATTTTTTTAAAAATAATTTATATGACATCAATCTACATAGAATTTCTTTGAAGCTAAAAAAAATAATTTGAAAATGTGAATTTTTCATCAAATTATGGTGGTCGTACACGAGAGGTTTCAAAAATATATTTTATAGTTAATTAAAAATTATTAAAAAAAAAATATTCAATAGAAAAAAAAAATATATATATTCTCATCAATCTTTGGTGTCTTAGGTATCTTTTCCAGAAGGATTCACAACAATTCATTTATATAGGTCAAAATATGGTTATCGTAGACATGTGTGGTATGGTCCTGAAAGAGGCATTTTGAAAAAGTAGTTTTAAAACATGCCCACTAAAAAAAAATTCTACCATGTAGGTATTTAAATAAATTACATATTTGATAAGTAGACTCCGAGCACTACATTTTCTATTAGTGAAGTGTTTCTAGATTCAATCTCTAAGTGCCCCAAATTTTGACATAAATTAATAGCAAATTTGAAAAAAAAAATACTTCCCCTTTTTTCCCAAAAGGTGGACTCAACTTATTGTTGGCACCTGATGATTAAGTAACAAAAGATAAAGATACCTAATCAGAGAGGTATAATATTAACCTAATTGGATGCTATGTTTTTAGAGGTTGATTTAGTTGATTGGAAAAACTACGCAGAAGGTAGAGAAGGCTGAGAAGAGTAGTATATGACAGCACAATGGTGTTTTCTTGATGGATTTTTGATTAGATCCTAGAGATAGGGATGGTCCAATGGAGGCCAGTTAGTGAATTAGCATTTGAACGAAAGTGGATCTATATTTGCAAAGTTATTTTTATATTTTAGATCAATCTATGGTTACTTTCTAACAATTATATCAGTCAAAATCCTTTTAACCAAGGTTAACCTAACAGTCATATTGTAAATCCTTTAATCAAGGTGACATTCTAATGGAATGATCTTATTTCTCTAACAACACACTTTTAACAGGGCGATTACATCCTTTAACAAGGTCACATTTAATAGTGTGTATTGTAACCTTTAACAGGGTTGCCTCCTCAAAGAGCTCACTTCAAAAAAGTGAAAATTTGGTAGCATGTTGCTCATGGATTTTCCTATATTTTGTTTCCATGTTAAATCTTGGTGTCATACTTTTTTGAATGTTATCTAATGTGTTTTAATGTTAAGAGATTTATATTCTACAAGTTGATTACTTTAGGACAATGGAATGTAGGTTTATGTTAGTGATTATATGTTATAGAGACCAAGTGAATTGTTGAGTAGATTTAAGTTGGTTGAAGTGTTTGAAAGCTCAATTGGTACATCTGGACTTGAGGATAACTGATTCACCCCCCTCTAATATACTCTAAATCATTCAAAGAATTGGTGTCAGAGAATTATGATGCTTGTAAAGAAAAGGTTGAAGGTACTTTAAGCTAAAGATTAAGATGTATAAGAAAGGAGGTACAGAGGCTAAATGAGGAGAACTTCCCTGCATGGAAAAATTTGATGAAGAAACACCTATATGGAATTGGAGAAGAAGAAAAATACTATGTGTAAAATGAATATATAAATATGCCAACAGTGTTGATAGCTCAACATATGGAGGAAAAATAGGAACACAATCAAGCAATGTTGGAGATTGCATCATCCCTAAGTTATCATGAATTTGAAGAAATAAAAGATAGTAAAACTACAAACAAAATGTGGGACGTAATGGAAGCTATCTATGGAGAAGATGCAATTGTACTAAGAGCCAAATATGAAATCTTGAGAGGTACGTATAATGAAATGAGAATGCTTGATGGTGAAACTATTCTTCAATATTGTAGATGAGTTAAGGAGGTTATGAATGCTATTAGAGGAACTAATGGAGCTATTGATGATGATATTATTATTAGAAAGGCATTAAGAACCCTACTTCCTATTTATGTTATTAGAGTATCTTCTATACGGGAACTAAGATGTACTCCTAGTAACATTTTACCTCTGGAAGGTCGAGTTGGTAGACTTATATCTTCCAAGATATCAAATTTTGATAATTTCACCACTCACAATGTTCATTGTGCATTCAAATCATAATTGACTCTTCATTAATCAAAGAAAGGAAAATAAAGAAATGTGAATAGTGACAGTGACACTTCTGATGATGATCTTGATGAACTTGAGGCACTTATGGCTAGACGACTACTGAGAGGAAAAGGAAAATTGAAAGGTAAACTTACTATAATTTTTTTTTCATGTAACAAAGTTGGCCATATTGTGGCAAGATGCCCTGACAGCAATGAAAAGGATGAAAGAAGAGAAAGCAAGTACAAAGAAAAAAGGGATGACAAAGATTTCAGAAGGTATAAGGATTATAAATTTAAAGGTAACAAATCCTGTTATAAAGTTAAAGGTAATATGGTAAATTTGATGAAAATGATATAGAAGTTGTTTATTTTGCTATGAAAGATGATTCTAATGAAGATAAGAAAATGAAACTTATTTCATATATGAGTAAAGGTGATAGCTGGATAATTGATAGTGATTTCTAACATCATATGACTAGTGATAAAAGTAATTTTGAAACCTTAAATCATTGCAAAAGTGGTTAAGTTTTGTAATGATAAACCATGTCTTGTGAAAGCAAAATATTTATAAAATTGACTGATAAGATCACATGTGACAATGCTTATTGGGTTGAAGGACTTAACTATAACTTGTTGAGTGTTGATTAGTTGAACACTTCTGGATAGCGAGTTGAATTCCATCACAATAAGGATAAAATATTTGATTATTGTGGTGAACTAATTGGAAATGGAGAACATACAAGAGGTAATTTGTTCTATCTAGATCTATTTGATGAGACATTTTTTTTTACAATATGATGATGTATAGTTATGGCATAAGAGTCCTGTGAAGTTTGATGATTGGGTAAACATTAGTAAGCTAAATAGAGTAAGAGGGTTACCAAGATTGAAGAAACCTGATAATGTTATGTGTAAGCAATGTTGGTTGGGAAAAATCTAAAACTCTAGTTTCAAGAGAAAAACCTATACTTTTTATGATATTTTTGAATTGGTTCATACTGACCTTTTTGGACCTATTAGTGTGCAAAGCTACCGTGGTGATAAATATTTCATAAAGTTTGTTGATGATTACTCTAGAATGATGATAGTGATGTTTCTCAAAGAAAAATACTATGCCTTTAAGTTGTTTAAGCAGTATTTGGCAAAATTTGGAAAAGAGATAGATAAGAGCTTGAGATTTCTGAGATATGACAGAGGGGGAGAGTTTATATCTAATGAATTCAACTTATTATGTAATCATAGAGGAATTCAGAGATAGATGCCTACTCCATTGACTCCCCAACTGAATGGCATAGAAGAAAGAAAGAATAAATCAATAATGGATTGTGCTAGAACACTGATGATAGAGAAAAATGTTGCACAAAAGTACTAGAGATAATTTGTAAGTACAACAGTCTATACCTTGAACTGAGTACAAGTCAAGAAAGGTACTGATGTTACACCTTATGAGTTATGGTATGGTTATGCACCTAATGTAAAATAATTTAAAGTTTTTGGAAGAAAATGTTATATACTAAAGGACAATAGAAATGGAAAAATTGATGGTAAGAGTGATGAAAAAATATTCCTAGGTTATTCCACTAAGAGAAAAGGGTATAAGTGTTTGAATTCTAACACTAAAAAAGTTGTGGAAAGTGCAAATGTTAGAATTGATGAATATGTAGAAAAGAATGAAGTTGAATGCAAGCAAGAACTTGAAGATTAAATATATTTGGTATATATGAATGAAGGAGAGCCTAGTAGTTCACCTAAAATAGAAAAATAAATTATCAAGCAACAGTAAGAAAATCTTGAGTCATAGAAAGAAGTTGCCGAGAATCGGGAGGTAACTGTTGAGCAATTAGAAGAAGAAATAGAGACACAAAATGAACCAGAAGAGAATTTTCATGATGAATTTGAAAACCAACTTCAAGAAGAAATAAGACCAGAGCCTACACTAGCTAAATATGTAAGAAGACATCATAAACCCAATCAAATCATCGGAGAAAAATATTCAGATGTTATGAAAAGAACAAAATTGAAAAATTAGACATGTTTATTTGTAAATTTGAGCCTAAATCAGTAAAAGATGATTTGGATAATGAAGATTGGATACACGCCAATATTGCAAAAATTGAGAAATTAGAGAAGAACAAAACTTGGACACTATTACCTAGAACAAAGAACAATAATGTTATTGGAACCAAGTGGGTATTTAGAAATAAGTTGAATGAGCATGGAGAATTTATAAGATACAAGGCTAGACTTTTATGCAAAGGTTATGCACAAGAAGATGGCATTGACTATGGTGAGATGTTTTCCCTAGTTTCTAGATTAGAAGGACTGAGAACTCTCCTAGCTTATGAAACTTACAAAAGATTCAAGTATATCAAATGGATGTCAAATTAGAATTTCTAAATGAAATACTTGAAGAAGAGTTATACATTGAACAAGTTGAAGGATTTTTTGATTCAAGAAAGAAGAATATGGTCTGCCAACTACATAAAGCATTGTATGGATTGAAGCAAGCCCCCTAGAGCATGGTATGAAATATTGCATAATTATTTAGTCAAAATTGGTTTTACAAGGACAAATGACAATAGTAATCTGTACCTAAAGTCTGAAAAAGGTAAAGGGATATTGTTAGCTGAAATATTTGTTGACGATATCATATTTGGAGGACAAGATTCTTTATGCCAAACATTTTCAAATGAGATGGAAATTGAATTTGTAATGTCTATGTCTGGATAGATCACTTTTTTTTTTGGTTGCAAGTCGATCAGATGAAGAAAGGTATCTACATTACTCAATCTAAATATATTAATAAGATACTGAAATCCTTTAGCATGGAGGATTCTAGACCTGTAAGTACACCCATGACTTCTAGACATAAAACTATCAAAGACTATGAGACAGTTGAAGTCAATCAAACCTTGTACAGGTCAACAATTGGGAAAGTACAATATGTTGTTCACTCTAGACTAGATATTGCATTAGCAGTTGGGATTGTTGGAAGATTTTCTAAAAATCCTAAAGATAGTCACACAATGGAAATGAAAAGGATACTGAGATATCTGAAGGGAATAGAGGATTATGTATTATATTATATGAAGAATGAGAAGTTTGAAATTAAAGTGTATATAGATGCAAATTGGGAAAGGAAATGTTGATGACAAAAAAAGTACAAGTGGTTGCACATTATTTTTGGGAGATAGATTAGTCTCTTGGAAAATCAAGAAACAAAACTATATTTCTGAATCTATAGCAGAAGTTGAATATGTTGTAGTAGCAGTTAATTGTTCAAACATAGTGTGCATCAAGCAATTGTTGAAAGGAATGAAGGAAGAGATCACTGAACCAGTTGTTATTTTTTTTGATAGCACAAGTGCTATCAATATATCAAAGAGTCCTTTGATGCACATAAAGACCAAGCATATTTCTATCAAGTGTCATTACTTGAGAGAGTTAGTATAAGAAAAATAAGTGAGATTGGAATATGTGAATATGAAGGAATAGTTATAAGATATATTTACTAAAGAATTACCTAAGGATGAACATGAGTATTCGAGAGGTAAATTAGGGGTGATTCCCCTATTTGTGTTTAACTAGGATCACATGGAGTGATTGCTTCAAATGTATTACACAAAATATATGAAAATTTGTTGCAAAGATGGTCACACTTTAGGAGTTGCCTAAAGCTTGAAGAGTGACACACGAGATGTTGATCAATTATAATAAAGATGAAAGAGGGAGCATAGAGTTCATAAATTTAACACAGAGATATCTACATGGTGAATATGTATGACTTTGGCATTATTGTCAAAGAGGGAGAAATGACATTGAGGGAGACATTAGGAAGAAGACAAAGAGGGAGAGTTACACATAGACTATACCATTGAGGGATAAATCTATAAGGGAGATATTGAGTTGCACAGAGAAGACATAGAGGGAGATAAGATAAACAGAGATAAATCTATCCAAGAGGGATCCAATATTTGTATTGGAGAGAATCATAATAAAGCTAAGGATATTACGGAATAATCTGTTTAAAGAGAACATACGTTTTGGATTCTTGGTAACTATGCATGTAGTGTTGTGTGGTGTTTTCCATCAAAGCCAAAGAGGGATATTTCCATTATTGTCAAACCTTAATTGGTAATACAATTGTTATCTCATAAAGTGCCATATCAATTGATTGATGAAGAAGATTTTAAAAGAGGAGATAACTAAAAGACTTGGTGAACTGGTTGAGTTATGAGAAAATACAATGGGTACTTGATGAGATTGCAGCTTGAAAATTTAATATGATGTTTATCTTTAACACAAAGTGAAGATTGGAAGACTAAAAGTTTAGTCTTGACCGAGGAGCAAAGAAGAAGATTCAGAAAGATAAGTTCAAGCAGTTTGTGTCGACTGAGTGAAAGTGCTTGTCGATTAAATATAGTGTCAACCGAGAATTAACAATTAATGATTTTCAGTAATTACCGAGTTATCTTGTAATGACCGAGTGAAAGAACACAATGATGACCGAGTATCATTATTTTGACAGTTTGAGAAGATTTGAGATCTCAGTTGACATAGTTGAAATCTTGGGATATGTGAAGTGTATTTAAGATAATGATGATTATTGTGGAGAATTAAATGATAATTTAATATATGTTTAACCATTTTTATGCATGGATTTAATGAGTTTTGAGATATATTCTACAAGGTAGAAGGAGAACAAAGTTGGAAGGATTCGTTCGATCTGACCAAACCATAAGATCTAGGGTGATGATTAAGCAGCAAAAGGTCGAGCTACCTAATCAGAGAGGTATAAGATTAACCTAATTGCAGGTTATGTTTGTAGAGGTTGATTTAATTGATTATAAAATCTAAGAAGAAGGTCAAGAATGTATAGTGGTGATTTCTTAATGGAAATCCAAGTGGATCTGAGAGATAAAGATGACAATGGAGGCCAGTCAGTGAATTATCATTTGAGTGACAGTGGGTCTGTATTTTCAAAGTAAGTTGTATGTTTCAGATCAATCTACTATTACTTTGTAACGATTGTATCAGTCAAAATTCTTTTAACCGAGGTTGACCTAACAGTCATATTGTAAATCCTTTAAAATCAAGGTGACATTCTACTGGAATAATCTAAGTCCTCTAATAAGCCTCACTTTTAATAGGGTGATTAAATCCTTTAATAGGTTCACATTTAACAGTGTGTATTGTAACATTTAACAGGGTTGGTTCCTAATAGAGCTCCTTTTAGAAGATTGAAAATTTGGTAGCATGTTACTGGTGGTTTTTCGCATATTGGGTTTCCATGTTAAATCCTAGTGTTATATGTGTGTGTGTGTGTGTGTGTGTGTGTGTGAGAGAGAGAGAGAGAGAGTATTGATGACATATAATTGTTTAAATGTTTGATAATTTTAAGTTGAAGATAATGCAAGGCATTAAATAAGTTAATGGTTTTTATTGTCATTGATGTCAACTTGATATCATCTATACGGTCATATACATAATTCCAAAGACTTCATATAATCACTAGAACAATGGTTATGGTTTCAGCAATGCATAAAATTCAAGTATTCACTAAGTGACAGATAACACCGACAGAGTGCACACCATCGGTAAAGGCAAAGAAGAAAAGTCACAGTGATACCTGACAAGTAGAATACAGTGTTTCCTAATGAATAAAAACCATAGGATGCCCAACAAGCTAAAAATAGAGTTGCCCAAAAAGTAAAAATCTAATAATGCCCAATGGACGGAGATCCCAAAACTAACTGGAGTCACACCAATGGAACTGGAAGTTGTAACCAACAACTAACTAAAGAGTTGACCAACGAAATAGAGAGTTTAGAAAATGTCAAAATATCTAGCTAACAAGAGCTAAAGATAGACTTAACTGGTTGTTTTATTTTTTTTGTTCAACCAGAGTTAACTAATTGATTTAAAGCTGATTTATACAGATGGCATGAAGATAACTATGAGACAAATTAGGATTTATGCTTTAGATTAAATTGGCTGAATTATTTTTTATGCCAAGAATCAATAATCAAGAATCAAGAATCAAGACTCAAGAAACAGTAAATATCATGTCTATATAAGAGACAAGTTTAATTCATTTTCGTATCACATGAAAAGGGAATTAAGGGGAGTGAATAGAAAGAGGATGCTAAAGAGAAATTGATGAAGAACAACTTCATGTAGTACTAATCTTTCAAGCTGAAGGAGAGCTAAGGAATTTTGCAGACACTGACAAACAATGAACACAACATCACAGAGCAGAAAGTATGGAGCACAAAAGAATTGAATTGATATATTGATCAGAGAGGTAATGTACTTAAATAGATCTAAAAATCTGCAATTCAAGTTGCATTAGAAATAGGTCATTTTGTTTCAGTTTAATCATTGAAGCATCAAGTGTCTTAATAGAGCAGGACTTAATAGTCTTCTATATATTGAGGTACATCCCAAGGAGTGCCAAAAAGGTTGATTCATGAAAGTAGCATTGGATATGCCCGTGCCTATTGACCATCTAAGAGAGAGGCTGATTCAAGGATGGTAGCATTAGATGCCCGATACTAAGTGACAACCTATATGTGTAAAATCCTCTAAGAAGGTCACACCTAACAGTGTGTTTGTAACCTTTAACAAGGTTGGCACCTAACAGGGCTCACTTCAGAAGAGTGAAAATTTCAGGTACCGGTCCCAGTGGTTTTTTCCCTTAACATGGTTTCAACATTAAAATCCATGTGTTATATGTGTGTATGATATATTTTTTTACTATTTTATATCTTGCATAATTCATTGAAGATTTATCGGTATACTCTGCATATTTACTATATTTCGGTAAATAGTTATACTTCTTATCGATAATCAAGGAGAATAAGGACAGACAAGGTAAACTGACAGACAGTTAATCATTATAAGTATTTCATGGCATGCATCTTGTAAGGACATAATAATATAAGGTTTATTGATTGGTGGTTAAGTTTAAGGATAAGTTTTTGATGCCACTGATTCACCCCCCCTCTCAGTTATTACTAACTATTGGTATCAGAGATTGTGTGCTTAGAAGGAAGGTTTCAATACCTAAGGCAAAGATCACAAGATGAACAGATGAGATGTTCCCAAGTTGAACAATTATCAGGTATTGGTAAGGATGTTACTCAATTCCTTGAAACTGAAAATGTGTTTCCCACAGGAGCACCAACAGCTGAAAAAATGAGAGAGAAGCATGAACATAATGGCATGCTGATAGATCTTGCTTCCTCACTCTGCAATGCTGAATTTGAAGATGTCAAAGAATGCAAAATTGCAAAGCAGATGTGAGACAAATTTAATCTTGTACATGGTGGTGACAAAAATGTTTTGAGAGCCAAGGCAGAAATCCTCAGAGGAAAGTTTGATGATCTTAAAATGAAAGAAGGAGAAAACATCACTCAGTATAGCACAAGAATTAAAGAAGTAGTCAATGCTATCTGAGGAGTTGGAGGTGTACTGGAAGAAGATACAGTGGTAAGTAAAATTCTAAGAACCTTACTGCCTACTTATGATATTAGAGTATTTGCCATTCAAGAAATGAGAGCAGTAGAAAATAGAAATGTTACTCTAGATAGTTTAAATGGAAGACTGATTTCATTTGAGATGAATAACTTTGATAATAGTATCTTACAAAACATAGAGTGTGCATTCACAACTTCTATGAGAATAAGTAAATCAAGTCACAAAAACACTATGAGAAAAGATAGTGATAGTGAAAATGAAGAAGATGATCTTGATGAAATAGAAGCACTTATGCCTAGAAGAATGCAGAGGGGAAAAGGTAAATACAAAGGTAAATTACCACTTGTTTGTTTTAATTGCAAAGAGATTGGATATTTCACTGCAAGATGTACTAACCGAAGAAAATATGACATAAGTAATGACAGATCTTTTGAGAAGAAGTCTGACGGAGGTGACTACAGAAGATACCAACAATTAGAAAGAAGAGATACCCAAGACTATAAGGACAAAGGGAAGAAGGTCAGCTACCTAGCGAAATGCAAGGATGATGATACTAACACCGAATCTAATGAAGACATCAAGATGGTGTTTGTGGCTGTAAAGGATGATTCAGATGATGATGAAGAAAGGTATGTAGAAACAACTCTCATATCTAAAATTAGAAAAAATGATGTTTGGATCATAGATAGTGGCTGCACTTATCATATGACCAGTGATAAGCAAAAGTTTGAGACTTTTGAATACTACAAGGGTGGATCAGTAAGAATGGGAAATGACACACCTTGTCCAGTTGAAGGTAGAGGAACAATAATGTTGAATAACAAGATAAAGTGTGAGAATTCTTACTGGGTAAATGGATTGAATTATAATCTATTGAGTGTTTCTTAGTTGAATAACTTAGGTCACAAAGTAGCATTTGAAAATAAGAAGGCAAAGATCTTCAACAAATCTGGAAATTTGATTGGTATTGGTCAGCAAACAAAAGGTAACTTATTCTATCTGAATGACACTGACTCCACTTGTTTGATTAATACAAATGAAGACATATAGTTATGGAACAAAAGACCGTTTCATGTGAATTTTGAAAACATGATGAAAATTAGCAAAAAGATAGATGTCTGAGGCTTATCGACAATGACCAAGCCCAACAACATCATGTTGGAAAGTGATATTGCAAGCAATTGTTAATTTGTCATTGATGTCAAACCTTTACTGGTGAGACTATTGTTATCTATTTGAGTACCATATCTATTGTTGATGAAGAATATTTAACAACAATACCAAGTGAATGGTTGAGTTAAGGCAATTCAAAGGGTACTTGATCAGTTGGTACTCTGGAAAAGTAATTAGTTATTTATCTTTCAAAGACAATTTTTCTAGTTGTTCTGTGCCGAGAAAGTTTGGCTTGTGCTGAGAAAAGTTGCTTGTGCTGAGTAAAGTTTCTTGTGATGAGAAAAAAGTTGCTCAATGTTGAGCACCATTGAAATTGCCAAGTGGAAACAGTGATGTTGGCCGACTTACAGTAATTGGATTAATGATGAGATTTGAGATCTCTGGCCGACTTAGTTGATTTTATTGGGATATGTAATGTTAATTAAA
>MU226732.1:357361-379823 GCA_018584345.1 Thuja plicata
CACACACACACACACACACACACACACACACACACACACACACATGTATGTGTGTACCATAGAAAAACATCATAAATTAAATAACTTCATATTTGTATATGTATACATTTCTTGAAATCTATGTGGAAACACTCATATCATAAAAATGACTACTTATCTAAATTATGTCATACATCTAAAATTTTAGTTTTTTTGGTAGATACTTATGTATATCAAACGAGTTTTGATGAAAAATTATTTTACTTACTATGGTTAATGTATGAGATCTTACAATCAACATTATCTAGCTCTATATTTAGCTTACTACTAGAATACATGGAATAATAAGAAGAATTGACAACTTAAATTTCACTAGTTTCTTATGAACTATATAGTTTCCCTATTTAAAGTCGATTTTGAGTGCCATCCTTAGTGAGAAAAAAATAATATCAACTTCCAATACAATCGCCACCTTCTACATGAAATTTCTTTTCCTTTTTATTTTTATAATTGAAATACAAAATTTGTTTACAAATAGAATAAGATATGCATTTCTTAAAACATATTATCTTTTCAAATGCTTTAACTTTTACAAAGGAGAAATTAAAACTTTCACTACATGAACAAAAATTAAATCCCCACATAGGTAAAATACCAAAATATCGGAAATCATGGAAACGGATTTTTCAATACAGCCCTACTTTTCCCAATGGCTATTTTTTTCTAAGAGTTTTTTTTTTTTTAAATGGGAGATATGGACACTTACCTAGAGGAGTTTGGTGGATATGCGAAGGATTGACAAGTTACCTCTCCAACCCAAAGAGAAAACATGCACAACTATTACAAAGCAAGAACAAAAGTGCATTACAATTTGATGAATTAGTTAAACAACATTATATTTGTGCTTATTTTATGATGGCTCTATAATTTGTACCAACTATAAACAAAATGAAACCCTAAACAAAATAGTGGAACAGTATAAAATTCATACTAAATAAGGTGAATTCCTCATCTCTAGTGGTAGGTCAAATGGTTTTGATAACCTTCCATGGCGATTCTCTCGAGTGAGGCCTTGCACTTTCATGATTTATAAGCCTCTCGCCGCCAACGGATTCATAGACAAGAAACCCTAATTTCCCTGCAACAGTACCAAGCTTACGAGCATAAGCGAGCAGTAGAAAATGAGGCACAATAAAGTTCCTTAGGTCTCCCTATCGATGTCGATGAGGGTTTATCTCATGCGTACATATAGATATACTATTATTATGAGACACTAATTTTCCTATGGGACATTTCTGTGAGCTACTGAAGCTTAAACAATGACTCGGGACATTTAAATAAATGTGATCATGATATTTCAACACCGCCCCCTCTAGTGATGCCTTGATATAGAGTAAGGATCATGTTCAAGATCATGACTAATTTTCTAAATTATTGGATTATTAATTCATTCCTTGGTATCTCTTCATTCCATGTAAGTACCAACACTACAAAGAAAATAATTTCCTTTCCTAGCTCACTATTTGCATAAGAATGCATATACCACCATATTTTATTATCCCTTTGATGAAGGATCTTATAATTATAAGTTTACATTTAAGTCACGCACTTTCATTCTTTAAGAGTCTTCTCCTTGTTGCAAGAAATATTTCATGTCGTAATGATCAAATTTGATTTATAATTTTTAGCCCCAGAGGTAAGAATACAACGTTGAGTAGTATGGAGGCTAGCCATCATTTCATTTTTAAATCCGTATTAAACTAGATTAGGCTTTTGATTGTAATTATTTCGGGAGATTTTTCTTTTGGTCATTTTTTCCTTCTGAAAATATAGGCACATATTGCATTGAGCTCACTATTTAGTAATTGAGGTTGGCTTCCTTCTCATTCTTCTGTTTTGAATATTAATTGTGAGTTATATGATTAAAGAATTGTATTAATCCTTTGTTTAATTGGATTCCTTTATTTGTTAAATGCAACAATTGGCATCCTATAGTGAAGGTCTCTAGTTGTGTTCAACCTTTTGTGTTGCTTTAAAATTGTGAAAACATTATTGTTTTCATGTTTCGACCATCATAAAAATTAAATCCTTTTAGCAACTTGGGTGGCAAAATGGATCGCTTAGGTAAGGGTCTTATGAGGTGGGCTAAAGCTCTATGGATTATGATCAAATAAGAAGGAAAATAATAATAGAGGAGTAATAGTCATTTAATTAGTCACTTATTTAGTCATTTATTTAGTCATTTTTATTTGTCTAACTAATTATTTAGTTGTGATTTCATTCGATGACCAAATTAGTCATTTATACTTGTGTATGGTGAAAGATTAGTAGAATTTAGTCATGTGACTAAAAATTTTAGTAACAGGACTAAAATTTTTAGTTAGGTAGTCATAAATTTGTCAAATTGTACTAGTGAATTTCTTCCCAAAAGTAGGCCATATCTATTTGGAGTGTCCACAACTAATATGTCAATATGTTGTTCCATCCTAGGATGAGATGTTAGTTGCATATGAATTCAACTCGCCCACAATTGGAACCTCTACTTTATCTATCTATGTCACCTTCTTATTTATGTTCATAGGGATGATTCCCAATCTTCTACATATGACTAGAGGCATAACATTGCTCGATGCTCCTAAATCTATTAAACAACTATGTAGGAACTTCCCAAAAATCCTTACAGATAGAAGGAATTGAGCAGGCTTATCCTTCCCTTGGTAAAACACAGTTGGAGTATTTTTCTTTGTAGTAAGCCTTGCTCTAGTTTCAGTTGTCGTATTTACTTCTTCCATCCTCACAACAGTCTCCTCCCTCGTAGTTGTGTCTTTATTTGAAGTTGAAGCATTTTGGGCCATTTAAAGTAGTTGTGATGAATTGTGACTACTGTATATATTATGATTATTGTAAGAATCTTCCTCAACCATATTTTCACTCTATGTTACATTAGATGTGTTATAAGAGGGCCTATTTACTCCCTTTTTATTACTTTCAAAAGCTTGACTATGAGCTCCTTGATTCTTGTTATCTCTCTAACTACTCAGGAACACATCCCTTACTTATGCTATATTCATTTATTTGAATAATAGTAATTTTATCTTTACCTTCCTTAACTCTTTAATCATATGATGTATCAACCTCTTAAAAAATTCATCACCTGGAGGGTTGCTAGAAACACATTCTTTGTTTGAACTATATATTCCACTATTTTTTTGTGTACTATTCATGTTGTGACTAAATATTGTTGCCATCTTGATTTTTATTATTTATTATTCAATATTCTTGAGTCATTCAGATAACCATGTACATTAGTTTCTTTCAGATGAAGAGGTGTATTGAAATTGTTAGGAGGAGTATATGAAGTTAACGGCTCATTATTCCTATTATTCCTCTCACAAACCCTTGGTCCACTCCCTTGGGATTGTGGAATGCAAGCACCTCTTTTGTGCCCTAAACCAAAACATCTTTATTCAAAGGCAGGAAAAGGGTTCTCACTTCCCTTATTGGCACATTCACACCAGGTGGAGATTCTAAGGGTGGCATCTCCACTATACCATTAGCTAAAGATAGTGGAAATCTTCTACTATTCTCTTCACATGCCTCAAATTATAGAGCAAATGGGAACTCCTCAAAAGATAATAACTAATCATATATGGTAGTTAGGAAAATGTCAAGTCATGTCACTGTAGGATTTTATTGATTAACTAATTCATCTACCACGTTCTGAAATAAATTTGTACCTTTCTTGAATTCTGGACACAGAAGGTCTGACTGTTGATTTATTTCATGTATCCTACATCAAGTGGATATCACTTCTTCATCTAGAAATATCTTATCTATTGGGCTATTCTCAGTAGTAGGTGGGTTGTTAAGGGGTGACACCATGTTGCCATTATTAGTAATCATGTTCTAGTTCCTCTTTTGACTATTTTTGTATCCTTGATTGCTTGATTCTGCACCACTGTGATAGTTTCCTCCTTGGTTTCTCCTTTGATAGCCTTCATCCAGATTATTCCTTTGATAATTACCATCTTGGTTGCCTCTTTCCAAATTATTGTTTGGATTATTTCTTTGATAATTAACTTGGTAAACACCTTGGTCATTCCCTTGATTTCATTGGAATTTCCTTTTCATGTTGTGGAGATGGTTATTCTAATTTCTCAAATATTTGACCACAATAGAGAGCTTCTTCACTTGTTCAACTAACTCCTTAATCCCATATTTTCTTCTTGTGTTCTTGTAATGGTACTTTCACCTTGAAGATATATCAGCATTATTTGGGGCTCTGGAGATAATGGAGCACCTAGATGCAATATAAGTTGGTTTGATGGAGCCTGGTATGTGAGCTATGGAACTTTATTAGCTATAAATATTGGCCCTAATATATTCTATTTCATTCATGAGGCTACATCTATCGCTCAAGTATAGGCCTCATTTAAATTTGTTGGTTTAGGAAGAGAGATTATATTGAACATGGATGTTTGAGAATCATAAGCATTGTACTAAAACTTCATTGTGCCTTTATCTTGAATAATGTATGGAGATTACAATCAAGTGTATGCTTTATGGAAGATATTATTGAATTAACTAATAGGATCTTTCTCTTTCCTCCTGACATATGAAAACTATTTGTACAAGTCTAATGGAGTGATGGACATACTAAAATTTCTAATGAATGCAGTCTTTAATTGGTGACATCCTCTTATGAATGAATTTGGAAAGTATACAAACTAGTAGAAATCCTCTTCTCACAAAGAGTTAGGGAAGAATCTAAATGGTACGTCCTCACATTGAATTCTCTTATTGTGTAATACATCTTGAAAAATATTGATGTTCTATTCTTCTGTCTGATTTGGATCATTCACATGTAACTTGGAACATAAAAGTTATGGATTATTTGGAAAATCATCGTACTGATCAAAAGTAAGAGATGAACAATTATTTTTAATCCATGGTGCATGTTACACCATTGTTCTTGAGAAGGTTGAGTCACTACAGATTGAGAAACTTAAACTAAACTACTGGAAGAACTCTCCCAACTAGAAGTATTAGCTACCCAATGATTTATTCCTTTCTTTCGAGATTTCAACTTGATCAATTCTTCTTCTCAATGTTGTGTGGATCTTAGTATTCTTTGTCTTCTTTCCGATTTTAAAATTTCAAACTTTTCAGGAGAGAAAGGTCCAATATTATTATCCTGCTTTGTGTTCTAGTTATGATTTACCAAATTCCCTCAAAGTTGAATTTCTCTTAAGGGTGAATTTGAGCTCTCTTATGGGCTCCCCTTTCTCTTTGTATCCTTTCGCTTTCTTCATGCTCCAATATTTCCCTAAGACACTTATCAATTCTTTTCCTTTCTTTCTCAAGTTGAATACCAAAGTTATCTTATTCCTCCAACATTGCTCAAGAAAATGTGTAGTGTGTTTCATCTTCTCTTTAATTCGAAACAAAAGCTCCTAAATCTGAAATGATATCCTCTTGCCTTACATTAATCTCTAAACCTGGTTGCATAACAGGATATTAATCATAGTAAGGAAACACCATCTTAGATCATCTTCTCAATTTTGTCTCTCACATTGCAACCTTTCTTGATTATGTCTTTCAATCGTATGAGTATTTTTGTCTTCTCATTCTAGTATATTAGAAACCTTTAAATAATCAAGGTTACTAGTCCTTTTATCCCAAGAAAGTAAATAGAATGTTAGGATGATGTCACTCTAATATGTGATACAATTCCCCTTAGGCTATTATGGTTGACAAAGAACCATTCTTCATTATCCTAAGTCTGATTTAATAATCCATCTAATTTTTCATTTTATGCTCCAACCTTTCTTGAACTTCTCTCTCAATTCTTTCGGCCTTTTCTTCTTCTTCCTCTAATATATCAACAACTTGCAAGTACTAACGACCACTATTCCCTAGATTCCAAGAAAGGAATAGAATATCAAGCTAATGTTGTTCAATTATGAATCCCAATTGTTTGAAGGTTTTTCTGGTTGAGACAGTCCCATATTACACCATCTTCAACTTGGGAATACCTCTTGACTGAATCTTGCACATGCCCTCCTTCTAGAGAAAATTTTTGTTGATGTGAGTTTTGTTCCACTACAATTTACACAATCAAACACTTGGTGATTCAATATAAAATACAAAATACACAATCTTCTCTTGAATAAGGTCAATCCATATGATATGATTTCAAAGTGAGATCACAAGGTGGCTTCAAGGTTCCTTCTTTTTTGGACACTCTCTTAGTCAAATAATGTGATTCTCTTGTAGTCACTAATGAGACTTACATTGTTCACTGGGATGTCAACTTAGTTCAAATAATTTGGCTTTACTATGTTGAATGAGAATATACTCTTTGATTTTCTAATTATTGAAAATATACAATGTTCAATGAAAATATACTTGAACTTAACTTCTATTTCTACTTCTAACTATAAATGCAAGGAAGTATGGATGAACTTTGACTCTACTAGATGTGTTTCTATCGGCGACCTCCACCCCACCTAGTGAAATATTCCAAGGTATACTTAAAATTTTTTAAATCTTGATATTTCCTCTTCAATTCCATCAAATGAATGGAAACTAAATATTATATATCAATTGAAGTTAATTATTTTTTATCATTGTCTTATCGTACAAGACACACTTACAATCAGAAAGAGGCTATTGGCCTACTTTAAATCAAGTCAAACAAGTAGACATCCATAATTTCTCTCATTAAACTAAACTACTTAAAGTAATCAAGTTTTAATCTAAAAAAAATGAAATCAAATCTATTCTAAGTGAGGGATGTACATCACCACCAAATAATGCAAAATTTAGCAGAACAATTCATGATGCAAGACACAACAATGAGAAGTAGAGAAAATTTGGCATTAGATTAGCAAAAAATCTCTAACAACCTCTCTTACAAATGAGAGGGGTCGGGGATTATATAGGAGCCCCAATTACAATGAATGGTTACGATTGATTTGAAATTTTTGAACCAGATTATACCATTACAAACCCTAATTAGGGCAACACAAAATAGCTAATAGAAATGAAGAGCCACAAAATGAGCAAATTAGAAAATTCAAATGTTTGAGGATTAATAGGAAGTAAGGAAGCCGCCTAGTCATCATACAACTCTTTATCCAAGATGTACACTCTATTTAATTTTCCCTTTTATCAAATTCAATGAGCTTAGCCAAAATTACACTAAGTTCCTCCATGTTAATATTGGGAGGGCCACCATTTTGAATCTCCATAACTTTCAACTTTTCCATGCAAGTGGTCAATGTGTTATCCCAATTTGAAGCATTCCACTATAAATCATTAATAGGAACCATAAGTGAGAGGAATCCATTCAAGTGACTCTTCTCAAGAGATTATATACCTCTGGAATAAATTAAATCCATCCTCTCCTTTAATTATTCTTTAAAACAAACTTGGAAGAAGCATCAATATCAAGATAAAGAAACTCCTTGATTATAATAAGGACCTTCAAATGTATCCCAAAGATTGTACCCTTAATATCCTCATAATGTGTGTGTGCAAGCTCATATGTATTCTTCGAAGTGATTAATGAGAGATACCAATTACCAAAGTCATATGCACTCCCTCTGTCAATAACTCCCTCCTGAGTCAGGATCGATGCTGAGATGCCTCTCATTGCCTTGAGATGTGGAATAACCTTGTGTTCAACAGGATTAAAATCCCTTCATATCTAATCCAATCCTTGAATTTTATTTATCAATATATTGGTCCTTTTATGTGCCTGAACTATCCTTATAAGAAAGGCATCTACTTTCTCTCTAATAGTACTTGCCTACCCTTACAGTATGCCACAAAGACAATAGGAATCATTGGAAGTAGGGACATATGGAGCCAGTGATGTTCTTTCCTTTCCTAATGGATGCATATGTTTATTTATGAACTCCTTCATCATAAAATTCTCCAATTCCTTCTCATCTCTTTATTTTATCAACTTTTTCATCTTTTCTTCTATTGCATCCATAATGCCTCTCAATTCCTTAAATTCTTGATCCTTAGTTATTTTCCCAATATTGAATGAGGAGATATTATAATAATTAGGAATAATATCATCGTCATTTCTATCTTCAATAGGAACAACCAAATGAATAGTGTGAGAGCCTCTCTCATCCCTGGTAATCTTATATATTTTCCTTTCTAGTCTAGGTTCCCTTTCTTTCCCAATCCTCCTAAAAAATGTATCACTATTATCTATAGGGAGAACCTCCTCTACACTTCTCCTTTTCTTCATACTCTCTCTAAGCCAATTAGGAATTATGGAAAAATTCATGCCATCCTCTATATGTTCCTCTTCCCCAAATCCCCTAAGTGTTGAAATGACATCACCCTCTACCTCCTCATTGTCAGGATTAGGTTGTCTCATATCATTTCCTAGATCAACTAACAATTGCACTATGGTAATGATTGCCATATTTATGTACCTTAATGTATGGAATGTGTGGTTGAAGATTCATCCATACTATCCTAAGGTAAAATCTTTGTATCTCCACCCTATACTGAATAGCTATCCACTCTATGTGTCCCTATTTACCTAGTTGATGAAGAAGTAGGAACGAGATTAGGTGTGGAAGACATGTATTTTTCTCCTAGATTCCCTATTGATAGTCCTCTCACTTATTTCTTCTGATATTCCTACCACATTACCCCTTCCTTTGAATTTTATCCTCTATTCCAAGTGCATGGTCCTGAAGTGCTAGTAGTTCTTTCATCGCCTCTAGAGGAAGAATATTTATTTTGCATCTTTGCATTGGTGAAAGTGACACATTGTTTCATCAATAACTTCATTTTTTTATCTACCCATTCCCTTGATCTATCCATAACCACTCTGTTCAAGATCCCCAAATCTTAAAGTTCAAGTTCTTTTGTAACCAATTAGGTAGCTCAATTGAATTACCCTTCTACTCATAATTAGGACAGATTATTCACTCATCATAGATAACCTTGTAAGTAATAGGGAATACACCATAGTTTCTCATGAATTCCACTGTCATACTAGACCACATATTCCTCCTCACACCCTTTTCATCCACAATATTTTACCAATTATCTTGTATTTATATGTTATGTGTGTATTTCATGCCCTTATAGATTTTGATCTTTTGGAATAGATCAAAGTCCTTCATTTCCTTGTATGCTCCAAACTAGTAGAAATATATCTCCACTCTATTTGTCCCTTCTTCTTGTAATGAAGCGGAGGACTCGAGATTTTTTTTCCAATGTGATAGAGGAAGGCATTCTCTACCTATGATCTTGTTTCTACATAACATCACACTCTGAAATATGTCTAACCAACTCCATGCAAATTGTCTTTTCTATAGAATAATTGGTAATTTTATAAGAGTATATGTTATCCATACTGCTCAATCAATGCCATAGCATCCAAGTTGATAATCATCTACGTCTTTCTCCCTAAATCATGTGTGTAGTGTTCATGGTGAAGATATCATCAATCCTCCTATAACTCACCCACTAATGTAGATGTAACTCTAGATTACAGTCATACACCTTAAATTGTTCCTTTCCATTCCCAATTAATCCCTTGCATATGAGGCTTGGATACTTTATATTCATCTTCAATAGGTAGATTACATATGAATTCATGTACAACTTATTTAATTTCTTTAAGTTCCTCAACTGTCCATCTATGTTGTCACTAATTATTTTTTCCCAATTTAGCATTAATTACCCAATGGCCATCTCTTCTATGAATTAGAACATCCAAGTGTCAAAGAAGACCCCATAAGGTGTTCCTATAACTCTATTTAACAAGAATATTAATTCATTGTATTTATCTTAGAAGTCATCTCTTACTAGCTTCTTTGGAAACTTGGAGTGATGTTTTCCTGCCTCACATATTTAAAATTCTTGTTGATAATGAACATATAGGCACCTGACTTCAAATCATATAATGATTTAGTATGTCCATTAGTCCTATTATGCATCCTAGAGTAGTAGGTAATCCCAAATGTCTCGCACTACCTCTTCATTCAAAAATGAAAACACCTTTAATCCTCTGGCTATGTTGTTCTATTGTCTAGATCATAGTTTTTTTCATACTCAATGATGAGCTCGATACAATGAATGGCTCAAGGGAAACCAACTACCTAGTAGAGTCCATTTTTAAATCTATTAACTACTATCCTTCAAGGAAGATGATCTCTATGCCCATACATTCTCCTCTTTAATCTCTTCATGTCAATATGTTCCATATTCATTTCAAAGATCTTTCCCCACTTAGATTTCATTGAAGACTTTGGATAGAAACCCTTGGAAAGTTTCTTAATTAGAAAGGTTCACCCTGTAATATCTTTACTCTCTGCCATGATTCCTTTATTCGAAGCTTGTATTTAGTAAGTATTTAAGAGCTTAGAAAAAAATTTTTAAAAAAAAATTTAAAACATAAAATGACTAAATAAATCCATGCATGTTGTTGTATGCTGAATGTGGACCTCTGAATTCAACACAAACACAACATAGTCCTTACACAATCGCTGAATTCACAAAGACAAACATGAATTGTTTGCTCTGCAAATGCGATTAAAGCGACCTGTTGCCTCCTAATTAGATGTGTATGTTGAAGTTTACCCTCAGAATGAGAGCCAACAACCTGACCATTGCTAACATGGAGGATTTAAGAGTGCAAGAAAATGAGAAAATCCATTATCTATGAGAAATATGCAACTAGTCTATGAGAAAATGCTCTTAATCTATGAATTGAGAAATGATTAAGCTATGAAAATGAATTGCAACTAGTCTAAGAATGAATTGCAACTAAGCTATGGAAGAAAAATGTAATTAATCTAAGAAAATCAAATGCTTCTAATCTAGAAATGAGAGTGCTTGTAATCTATGAAAGAAACACTTTTAAACTAAAATTTGTACTTGCAATGAATCTAGGAAGATTGAAAGTATAAAATTGAATTGTTAGCCCTATAAGTAGATCATAAATGAAAGCTAAACATATTCAATTCCAATTAAAATTTAGACTAATTATGCAACAAAATAAGCTTAAAGCATGAAAATCAAAGATAAATTGACAAGGAACCAATGTCAGAGAGTTGACTGCACAAACGTCCGATCACCTCGGTCCCATGATTTTTAAAATGTGATTTTGAGCTACTTAGGAGTGTTAGATTTCGATTTCGATCACGAAATTGGATCCAGAATGGTCTGATTAGCCAAGGGTGCAATTTTTGCGGAAAATAGAGCACTTTGAAAAATTAGGTCAAAGGCTATATAAGGCCCAGAGGGGTCATTTTCAAATCATTATTCACCTTTGACTTTAGAGATGGTGAGAGTTCTAGCTGACATTGAGAGCATTCCTGTGCATATGCATCAATTTGAGTGCACCAGACGACACAACTAACCAGTGGAGTATGATGCACCTATGAGTATTCATAACTTGATCTCGTATTTCTGCAAAAAATTTATCATTTTTAGCGTTAGTTGAATGTTTTTAGCATTTAGAACATGTTTTTGCCAAGTGTCACGCGAGGATATAGTTTCCTCACGCTGGGCCTGATCGTACTTCGCACGAGAAAACTATTTCCTCGCACGGTTTGGGGTTTCCGCGTGCGGGCCCCTCACCAAATCTCACACGAAGATTGTACGTGAGATGCGCGAGATTCCTAGAATCTCATGCGAAGAGACATTCCACTTTGCGCGAGCTAGAAAGCTCGCATGGCAGCAGAGTTTGCTCGCACGAGAAAATAGTTTTCTCGCATGAGAAATGGCAAAAGACCAAAAAAAGTTACTTTCTTGCATCACAGAGTCAACCAGTTGAACTATATGTCAAGTAGTTTCATAGTTGCATGTGTTGTCTTTTGCTTTGAAAAATCATCATTGTTGAGGTACTGATCCCATTTTGTTCTTTTGTGTTGCAGATTGATCTCCCAGATATTGGTTTCAGGTCCCATCATCCTGTCATGGGTGAGTTACTACAGATATTATCAGACGCTGACGGGGCCCACATTGATGGGTTAGGATTGACATATCTGCGTGATGTACCTGATATTCAGGTAAATCACGGATTGCTTGGGGCCTTAGTTGAGCATTTCCATTCGGAGATGAATACCTTTCATCTGCCACTGGGAGAGATTACTGTGACTCTGGAGGATATATATCAGATATTGAGAGTGCCTTTCCATGGAGCTCACATTGAGTACTACACGCAGCTGAGAGATGGGACACAGGCTTTGAGGGCCATCTTTCAGGATCAGTTGGTAGTGGGCCGAGCCATCTCCTGGGAGGATTTTATACGCACATATGGCTGAAATTATCCATTGGCAGTCATTCTTGCATTTTTTCTAGGGCATTATGCTCCAGAAGATGCTAGATGTACCCGTAGTGACATATGGATGGGGCGAGTGTATACGTGCGCAGATTTTTCATGAGATACATGAGGTTGTGTATTGGGGTGCCTGCACTATGGCAGCAAGAGTAGTTGTATTGTAGATCTAGGCCTGGGAGCATCTTCCTGTATGTAGGCCAATTTTCCATGATACGCGGCAGCCACAAGAGCCGTACATTTATAGATACACCGGTCTGATGACCTAGCCTACGTTGGGTAAGACTGAGTAGTGGCAAGGACAGATAGATGATATGGCTACAGTGATATAGTGACCATGGGCCACTACTGAGGTCTGGGATGATGCTCGCCATGAGTTGTCATATATGTTCTATTCGCGTCCTCTGATAGGGCATACCATCATAGTTATTGAGCATTTCTTGCTTACACATGTGTTGCGCCAGTTTGGGAGGCCTCAAGATGTGTCTCTTGAGTACTATACATATGCTGGATTCATCGATGAGACAAAGAACGGGTGGAAAAGGCTGTTGGATAGGGGGCGTAGCATGATAGATTCCTGGGTACCACCGTCTCCATGGGATTATATGGCAGCAGTGACAGATGCAGGTGTGACCCCTGCATATAGAGATTAGCTTTTAGCCCATCCATTTCCTAGGTTCGCATCGCTAGTGGGACAAATTCCTCTAGTGGTGTAGCCACCAACACAGTAGCAGGCACAGCAGGTTCCTCTTCCAGGACAGCAGCCTCAGGGGCAACAGCCATAGCAGCCACCTCTATAGCAGTAGGATAGAGTGGTACAACCACAGACACAACAGAATGCTATCCCTATGAGGCCTATGGGATCTAATGTAGGTGCTGGCCCTAGTGGTAGCCTGGATAGAGCTATAGAGCAGGGTGATGATACTGCCATGGCCGATGCAGTTCCAACTGACGCTCTAGTAGGAGGACAGGTGGCCCAGCTACAGGAGGCTCTCCGTAGAGCAAGGGAGAGAGTGTGATAGACGTAGAGAGAGTGGGATGACCTTCACATATAGCACTAATACATTTGGTACCAAATTGCAACGGCAATGCCGTTGCAATTTTTCCGTCACAACCTTGTCGTCGTTGCAATTGCGACGGTCTGTCGTCACAATTGCGACAACGACAAGGTTGTGACGGAAAAACTGCAACGGCACTGCCATTGCAATTTGGTACCAAATGTATTAGTGTAGGTGGTCATCAGAGATACACGGATATCTGAGCGAGACCGGGAGGTTTGAGAGTTGCGAGAGGCACTAGCTAGAGCATAGTTGGATATCAGATATGAGGCTGCTCAGGCATCCTATTATTATGCTACGTATACCCTTGCAGATCCTGAGGTAGCAGATCAGATTCTTCCCTTTTTAGAGTATGCTGGCGCTCGGGCTGTTCCACAGGGACCACCTCCAACAGGACCACCTCTAGCGGGACCACCTCCACAGTAGCAGGGGATGCCCCCACCTCCACCTCGTCCAGGTGGTTAGGTTATGATGTATTTTTTACCACCATTTTGACCTATTGTGCTCAAGTAGCACCCTTGTATATTCAGACCGATCGATATATATATATGAGCTCAATTTTTTGGCATCATTGTACATGTGTATATATTGTTTTAGATTTGTGTATGAGATGATTTCCTATATGATTTAGATGTATGGATTAGGAATGAAAATATTTATGCATGTGTTTTATTGATGTACGAAAATGCTATGGTAACTGCTATGTATGATTTGAGTTATGCTTATAATGGATGCACATGAAAAATGGATATATATTTATGCAAATGGATTTTATGGAAATGCAATGAATGGAGTGCAATTATACTAATCATCTCATGCAGGGCCTTTGAAATATACAACAGATACTAGCCAAAGAAGATCATGCATGAAGATCGAGAATGAGAATCAGACACTCATGCAGTCAAGAAGAACCATGATGAAATATGAGGACCTTGAAGAATGAGAAGAAAAATGAAGAGAGCACCGAAAATTCTACAATGAAAGCCTAAAATGCAGATGCAAGCCTATGATGTAGATGCAAGCCTAAGCTAAATGCAATCCTAGGACTTTGGTTGTTGGACTCATCATGTTTATCATCATCGGGTGCTTTGGATCATCGGAGTCAATACAATACTTACTAGTGCTGCTGTGACCATAAGAATATGAATATGACTTTCATCAGATAGAATATAGGAAACCAATGTAAGCACCAAAGGCACAAAAGCCAAGGTGACCTGAACATTGTTTCCAATTTGATATAGTAATAGTTCACAAGTAAACAAACATAACAATAAAAATCAAGGAGATAGTTCCAACCTCCCCTTGGTGTACAAATAAATAGGATCGAGGGATGTGAGGATTTTCCACCTTAATGCAGAAGCTCTTATCACATACACCCTATTTATTTGACATTGTCGAATCATTGAAACCACACTAACAAGCAGTAGACAAAGAAAATATCAATGAAATTTATGAGAACAGACAACATACCAAGAAAGAGTCAATCATATCTCAGCATGTTTCAAGGTTTATGAATGTGTCTATGTTTAGGGTGTTGAGAAACACCATCGTGCTTGTGAGTGCAATGTGTTTGATTGCTATCAAGAGATGTTTACATCGCAAGAAATCTATGATGTGTTGAAAAACACATATGTGTCCAAAGAGAGTGTTGAGAAACACTATTTGATTAAGGTGTTGAGAAACACCAGTTTGTGCCATTATAGAGTTTTTCCTTCAGGACTGACAAGATTACTGACTCAAGTGCAAAATGAAGAGCGATCAAAAATGGGGATCCATGCCCCCAAGTAATGAATGGATTGAAGCTGAGTCACAACGGATAGCGAAACGATGCAAGAAATCTCAACAATGTAGCGGTAGTAGGCAAACTCAGTGAGAACCACTGGTGACTATCGCAAGAGATTCTCAAGCATAAAGATCAAATAACAAGATCAAAGCATTAGAAGGAAGACACAATGAGATCCACTGGTGACTGATGCAAAGTGAGTCTCAAGAACAGACGAAGCACTACAAGGCATCGGCAGGTAGACGCAGTGTGAACCACTGGTGACCGATGCAAAAAGATAAGACAATGCCCCGTAGACTAGGGACATGGTCCCGAGTATAACCAGTTTCAATCCATGGGAGATAAAGAAAAATCTTGAAGATGGCTAAGAGTGAAACGCACACTAAAGCAGGAAAGCGAACTAAAGTAGGAAAACAAACTAAAGCAGGAAAGCAACTGCAAGAAAGCCAAGACATGCTGCGACAGATAAAGCATTGTGAAACAAGAGGTGCCTGTTTACCAGGTTTTCACCATCTTGGAAAAAATTCTATTTTTGCTACCATGATGCCTGTTTACCAGTTTTTCATCAATGGCACATTTTTCTCTTTTTCACTTTTTTTTTTTGAATTTTTAGTTTTTCAATTTTTTTGCTCTTTTTTCATTTTTGATTTTTTTTTGTATTTTTTGAATTTTTCATTTTTTTTGATATTATCAAGGCGCCTGTTTGCCAGGTTTTCACCAAGATAATAGATACATCAAAGATCCTGTTTGCCAGGTTTTTGCTAACATGATCATTTTTTTAGGATATTTTACAATTTTTAGGATTTTCACATAAATAAAGTATGTACATGAGCATGCAAAAGATATCTTAACTATATAATTTCTTTAGGTGAAGAGCATTGATAGGCTCTTTGAGTGGTTCATCCTCTGTAGTGGAGAGCTGATAAGCTTCAGACCCAAATACTACAGTAATGATATAAGGACCAAGCTAGTTTGGCTCAAACTTCCCTTTCTGAGTCCGCTGTTGTTGATTTTTATGATTTTCTCTCAGGACAAGATCACCTGTTTGGAAGTCTCTTGGTCTAACCTTCTTATTATAGCTCTTTGATATCCTCTTTTGGTATGCTCTGAGATGATTGAATGCTACCTTCCACCGTTCATCTAGTAACTCAAGCTCTTGAAGCCTAGATATTCTCATTTCATCATCTGTGATGAGGCCTTTCAGAGAGACTCGTAATGTAGGAATCTCAACCTCAATAGGTAGTACAACATCTGCGCCATAGACTAAAGCAAAGGGCGTGGCCCCCGTTGGCATTCTAATACTGGTTCAATAGGCCCATAAAGCCAGATTTATCTTGAGGTGCCAATCCCGTCTAGACTTGTGTACCGTACGGTGCAGGATCTTGAGAATTATTTTATTAGAAGCTTCAGCTTGCCCATTACCTTGGGGGTAATAAATAGAAGACCAATGTTGGATGATCTTGAACTTAGCACATAAATCTGTCAGATACTTATTCTTGAATTGTCCCCCATTATCAGTGATAATAGAAGAAGATACACCATACCTACAAATAATGTAGTTTAAGATAAACATAGCTACAGATTTTCCATCAGCTACACTGAGAGGCACTACCTCAACCCATTTAGTAAAATAATATGTAGTAGTGATGATGTACTTGTATCCTTTCGAGGAAGATGGATATATCTAACCTACTAAGTCAAAATCCCACTATTGAAATGGTCAAAAGGTGATAAAAGGAATGAGTTCCTTAGCTGGAGCACGAATCAAGTTTCCATGAAATTGACATTGCTTACAAGATTTGGTAAACTGCGTAGCTTTCTTCTCCATATCGGGCCAATAATAACCAGCTCTAATAAGCTTACGAGCCAGTGTCAGGCCATTTGAGTGAGAACCAAAAATGCCTTCATGTACCTCTTCTAATGCGCGTTTAGACTCATCAAGTTCTAGACACCTAAGGAGGGTACCGTCTAGACCCCTTCTATACAAGTCATTTTCTACGATGACGTACCGTGAAGCACTGTAGATTAGATGGAATTTTTCATTTCTATTATATATATCAGGAATAGTTTGGTCATGGAGCTAGGAGTATATGTGGTGGTAATGAGATGAATCATGTCCAATTACTGAATAGACCATCTGGGAGTCAGGAGAGTCATAAGCAGGGTAGTATAATGTCTCCACTAGGAACTCATGTCTGAAATCATTCTCTAGTATTTGCAACATAGATGCCAAAGTAGCCATAGCATCAGCTACTTTATTATCAGTCTAGGGGATTTGTTGAAAAGTGACATGTGCAAAATAGTTCTTAAGACTGTCAACCATCCTTTTATAGGGTACCAACTTTTCATCTTTAGTTTGATAAGTATTGTTGACCTGATTGATAACTAGTTGTGAGTCTCCAAAGACTTTTAGTTCATCCACTCACCATTCAATAGCATTCTTGAGTCCATTAATCAGAGCTTCATATTCAACGGTATTATTAGTACAAGGGAACATCATTTTATATGCCTTTGGTAAGGAATATCGCTGCAGTGTGATAAACAAAATCCCATCTCCAGATCCTTGTTGAGTGAACGAACCATCAAAGAACATTATCCATGTTTGATGTGTGAGAAGCATAATGGACTCATCTGGGAATTCCATCTTTAATGATTGGTGATCTGTAAGAGGTGCTTCAACCAACTGATCTGCAATCACCTATCCTTTAATAGCTTTTCTCTCAACATATACAATATCAAACTCACTAAGGAGCATGACCCATTTAGCCAGTCTACCTATGAGGGTAGCTTTACTGAGTAAATATTTCAATGGATCAATCTTTGCAATCAGCCTTGTAGTGTGAGCCAACATGTAGTGTCGTAGCTTCTGGAAAGAAAACACCACTGCTAAACAAGCCTTTTCAATTATTGAATACTTCATTTCATAAGAGACCAATGTTCTGCTGATGTAGTAAATGACTTTTTCTTTATGGTTTAGATCTTCTTGGACCAAGAGAGCACCCAAGGATGCTTCTGTTGCTGAGATATATAGGATCAA
This sequence comes from Thuja plicata, assembly GCA_018584345.1. Classification (NCBI taxonomy): domain Eukaryota; kingdom Viridiplantae; phylum Streptophyta; class Pinopsida; order Cupressales; family Cupressaceae; genus Thuja; species Thuja plicata. The sequence continues at coordinate 375,544 of MU226732.1, forward strand.
AGGATTCCCCTAAATGGGAGGCATCAATATGGGTAGATTAGCTAGATACTATTTAATCTGTTGAAACCCTTGTTCACATTCTTTGTTCCAGTCATAAGTCACACCTTTATGTAGAGTTTTGGTGAAAGGTTGTGACTTGTCAGCTAACTATGAGATAAACCGCCTGATAGATTGAAGTTGACCTTGAAGACCTCTGATTTGTCTAATATTACAGGGTGGTGGCATCTCCATTATAGCTTGTACCTTTTCTAGATCTACCTCAATTCCTTTTGCAGAAATAATGTAGCCAAGTAATTTTCCAGAAGTAACCCCAAATGCACATTTCTTAGGGTTTAGGCACAATCAGAATTTCTCTGTATGATCCAGTATAGGACCTAGATTAGTGAGATGTGTTTTTCTATCCATACTCTTGTCAAGTGTATCATCCACGTAGTCCTCCATTGTCCTATGCATCATATCATGAAATATTGTAGTAACAACTCTTTGATAAGTAGCCCCTGCATTCTTTAAACCAAAGGGCATAACATTCCAAAAAAATGTACCCCATGCACAAGTAAAAGCTATTTTCTCTTGGTCATCTGGCACAATTTTGATCTGATTATAGCCAGAAAAGCCAACCATTAAAGAATACATCTCATATCCCGCTATCATATCCACGATCATGTCAATATTGGGGAGTGGTAAATCATCTTTTGGGCATGCCAAATTTAAATCTCTAAAGTCCATGTAGACCCTAATAGAGTTGTCATGTTTGGTTACCGGGACTATATTAGAAATCCACTCTACATAATCAATCACTCTGATGAACCCAGCTTTCAATTTTTTTTCCAATTCTGCCTTGATCAATAAAGCTACATGTGGATGCATCTTTCTAAGTTTTTGTTTAACAGGCTTCACACCTGGTGATATTGACAAGTGATGCATAATGAGATCAGGATCCACACCTGGAATGTCTGAATATGTCCATACAAAATTTATCCTTTTCTCTTGGAAAAACTCTTTAAATTCCTTAAATTCCTTTGAAGATAATGACTTGGCCACATTAATGATATGTGGATGTTCCTCTGTTCCCAGATTTATTGGCTGAGTAGGCTCAATTAACACTGATGAGCATTCCTAAAAGTGACTCAAAAGCGCATCAAGTACCTCACCCTCAGGTGCCTCAGAGAGGTTTTCACCTTCAGGTACATCTTTTATTTTTACTTTTTTTGGCTTTGATACTGCCACAATGTGGTTTTCACCATCAGAGCGCTTTTTATTTTTTCTTTTAATTTTCTGACTAAGGTACTTGATATCAGCCTTGGTCATGTTAACACTTGCTTCACTAGTGGAGGACATCATGGGCTTGATAGAATGAAGGTAATAGGCTAAGGTGTAATCATTTTGGAATGTAAGGACTTCACTGGATGAAGAAGAGGAATTCCAGTCTATTAATTTAGGGTGTTGGAGGGAAAGGGATGTGGCAGGTTCAAGTGCGTCCACAGTATAGTCATCATTGAAAGCGTTAACTAGTAAGAGGAGATCTAGACCGATCTCATCCAAAGGTGTGTTTGAATCCTTTTTATTTCTAACGACTGAAGTAGAAGACATTTCAACACCTACAGACTCAAACTCATTAGGCTTTTCACTAGACTCTTCACTCATGTCAAGAGGTCTTTCATAAGATCCTGCTGACAAACTATCAAACTCATACTCATGAGAGTCTATTTCTAAACTCTGACTTGGGTGCTTGCACCATGAATGTTTTTGAGTTCGTGTAATACTAGTATGTTCTTGTGTCCACCATTCTTGAAATTCTAGTGGTATGTACTCTTCTCCTTTGAAGTTAGGATCTTGTAAGTCTTTCCATTGCTCATAAGTAAGTGTCTCAAATTGAGTAGTTTGATCAGAATCACTATCTATTTTTGATGTACAGGAACGTGGTACAAATTTATCTGGCTCAGCAAAGAATGTTGCCAGGTCTAGAGGAATAGGATAAGGGAAACAATCCTCATCTGAGCTATCTTGTGTAGTGTTAGCTACAGTTGTACTTTTAGGTTCTGGTGTCGGCTCTACTTTTGGCACAAATTTATTGATTCCTAGATGAAATGGAACCTTTTTGAAACCTATTCCAGTGGTATCTCTTGTCTTTTGACCTATAGCTTGAATATGTTCCACTATCCCATTTCCATTCACACCTAGAGGGCCTTTTCCTTTGTACCCAAAATGTTTCATAATCTTAAGACCCTCGCTATTAGGATTTAATTCAAGAGCCAAGGTAGTTTTTTCAGTTGTATTCTTTCCTTTACAAAGCCAGGCTTTGATAGCTCTGTCCTCATCTTCGTCTTCCAATGGTATTTTAGCCTTTACAAATGTACCCTCAAAAACTACCTTAGGGGTAATGGAAGGTTTACTATGCTCAGAAGGTCTCCCATAAGACTTAGGAGATAGGGGAATAGCAGCTAATGATAGTACGGGATCCATTTGATATCCCCCCATGCCCATATCTATGATTTTCAGTGTCTATTCCATATCTTTGAGCTTGGCATCACAGAGTTTGGTGTATTCTCTATTAGTTAGAACAAGACTGTCAGCTGATTGAGTGACAGCATTGCAAGAAGATCCCAGGCTAGCAGGAACAGTTACCTTTGTGCCTTGAAAATAAAACTTTATACACTGATGGTATGTGGAACGAACCGCTTGCATCTCATGAATCCACGGTCTTCCTAGCAAAATAATATACGCAAGAGGAAGATCTAGCACCTGACATATGACATTTCTTTCAACTGGACCAACCCGAATGGGTAGCACAACTAGACCTTTAGATGTTCTCTCTTCCTCATCATAGGCTTTTATGGTAATCTTCTTGCGAGAATCTATGCCATCCTCGCCATAACCCAGTTGAGTAGGAAAATGAGCAGAGAAAATGTTAAGACCAGCACCATTATCAATGAGCACGCGGTGGACTAACTGCTTACCTATCATGACTTCTATGTGCTGAGGAGCATTGTGCGGGTGACTAATTGAGTGATCATCTTCTTCAGAGAAGGATAAGTAATGCGGTGAGGTTAAATGACCCACCATGGATTGAAACTAATCCAAGTTGATATCTTTAGGGACATTAGCTTTGTTGAGAGCTTTGTCTAGAATCTTCCTATGAGCAGGCAAGATTTTTAATAGCTTGAAAATAATTATCTGAGCATTGGTCCTTTGAAGCTGGTCAAGGATGCTATAACTAGCAGCAGGAGGCATTGGGACCACCTTCATGGTCTTGTTGGTGGAACCAACAACAGTCTTATTCACAGTTTGTTTTAGCACAGATGTAGCAATAGGAGGGTCAGGACCCTTTATAGTGATTTTAGCATTAGATCGAGTAACAATGTTCGCACAATCCTGAGATGTTTCAGATTGATAATTAGGACCTTTTATGACGAACGAGGTTCTGGGTTTAAAAACATTCCCCTTTCCCTTGCCCGAAAACATATTGCAATATTCCACTCCCATTGGTTCAATCATGTTGATCACATTATCGTAAGTGGTTTTGGCGTAATTAACTTTAGCATTATTATTCTGAGTGTTGGAGGATTCACCTTTCTCATGATGAGGGAAAGGGTCTTTGAATGCTTGATGATTTGAATTCTGGTTATGATCCCCCACATGAATGACCTGGTCATCAATTAATTCTTGAATTTTATGTTTTAGTTGGTAACAAATAGCAGTCATGTGACCTTTATTTTGATGATAATCACAGTAGTCATTCTCTTTCCACCACTGAGGTCTTGGTTGTGGGTCATAGAAACATTTCTCCAAAGGATTAAGCATGTGAATTTGCACCAAAGTTTTGAAAACCACATCAAGTGTTTCTCCTAGAGGGGTAAATTCACGCTTGGTTCGTGGTATCCAAGGTTTGTTACCAGCGAATTTAGAGGGCTGTTGAGTGTTAGTCACAACCTTTGTGATAGCTTTGGTCACTTGTATACCCGCTATGAGATTAAATATTGGTTTTGAAGTAGTTGAATTTACGTTATCGACCACCCCATCGTTCACAACATCTCTATTTTTGTTGGGGAATTTACCTTTGTCTTTGGATGATGACAATTTTTGCTTGTTATCCTTATATAAAGTCAGTTCGCCCTTTTTAACCATGAAGGATTCTATTCTCACAGCCTATTTTATCATACTATCAAATTTAAGGGGACCTTGAAGTTGGACTTGATACCCGAAGTCAGGGGTGAGATTATCCAAGAATATGTCAAGTTTCTCAAACTCGGGTATTTTGCGAGGGTACTTTGTGCAAAGTT